>JASDQU010320531.1:0-13113 GCA_032191745.1 Picea mariana
CTGGTTTCAAGACCAAATAATAAGAATGTAATCGACACAAAATGGGTTTTCAGGAATAAATTAAATGAAGATTGACAAGTTACAAGAAACAAAGCTAGATTGGTATGTAAAGGATATGCATAGATTGAAGGAATATACTTTGAAGAGACATTTTCCCCAGTTGCCAGAATGGAAGCAATTTTTTTTCTTTTAACCTATGCATGCTCCAAAAATGTTAAAGTATATCAGATGGACATAAAATCATCTTTTCTGAATGGGGAACTTGAAGAAGAAGTCTACATTGAACAACCAGAAGGATTTTAGTTGTCAGAGAACGCAGATTATGTGTGTAAATTAAATAAGGCCCTGTATGGTCTAAAGCAGGCTCCTACAACATATTACTCTAGACTGGATAAGTATTTGCAGCAGGCAGGGTTCATAAAAGGAAGTACAGACAACAACCTTTACATAAAGGTAGGTGAAGGTAATATTTTATTAATTGAAGTTTATGTTGATGATATTATTTTTGGTAGTGATGATGATAGGTTAAGCCAGAAATTTGCAAAAGATATGCAAAATGAATTTGAAATGTCGTTACTTGGAGAACTATCCTTATTTTTGGTACTTCAGATACATCAAAGCAACCAAGGAATCTTTATTTCTCAAACCAAGTATATCAGAGAAATTCTAAAGAGGTTCGAAATGGAAGATTGCAAACCAGTTATCACTCCCATGCAATCTAGTTGCAAGTTGAGAAAAGATGATGATTCAAAGTCTATAGATCAGAGGCAATACAGGTCAATGATTGGAAGCCTACTATATGTGATATCATCTAGACCAGATGTAATGTGGGCAGTTGGAGAAGTGGCATGATTTCAAGAAACACCAAAGGAGTCACATGTGTTAGTAGTGAAGAGGATTTTCAGATATCTCAAAGGAACAAAAGAGTTTGTATTATGGTATCCAAAAGGAAAGGATCTATCACTTATTGCCTACACACATGCAGATTGGGTAGGTTGTATTGATGACCAATGAAGCACCAGTGGAGCAACGTTCTACTTGGGAGATTTTTTAGTATCATGGCTAAGCAAGAAACAATCATCAGTATCTTTATTTATAGTTGAGGCAGAGCATATTACGGTAGCATCATGTTGTACACAGGTTCTTTGGATGAAACAAACTCTGATAGATATACAGGTTGAATATGATGAGCCTAGTCCAATCTATTGTGATAATAAAAGTGCCATCAGTATCTCGAAGAACCCAGTTATGCACTCTAAGACGAAGAACATTCTAATCAAGTATCACTTTCTACGAGAGCAGGTTGTAGAAAAGAACATCAGAGTTGAGTATGTGGGAACAAAAGAACAAGTGGCAAGCATCTTCACAAAACCACTTCCAAGGGAATCCTTTGAATATCTTCGCCAAAGACTTGGAGTTATTTCTACTCCAAAATGAATGATGTTTGAATGCTTATCTTATATGTCTTAGATTTACATGAGGAAGCACCATAAGAGGAAAGTTCAGTTAGGGGGAGCAACCCCGTATGGAAAGATACCTTTTCCATTAATGACAAAGGGGGAGAGATTTATCAGATGCAGAGGACAGAGGCAGAGGACAAAGGCATGGTGTAAATTCTAACACTGTACAATATCTACTGTAAATAGATATTCAGAAAAGAACAAAAAAGATACAATGGAAAATACAAACATTACACATAGGCTTTTCCCCTGGAAACCCAAACTGGGAAAACCAACATATTCTATATTCATTCATTATGTTAGAATGTTTACAATAAAAAATACATATAGGAGATAGCGACATCCAGAAACCTATCCCGATGACCTCTATTAGTCCAAAACCTTAATTCCTTAATCAGAAATAGAAAACCATCGTCAAAGAAACCATGTGCCTAAAAATCACCTAAACATAATGTGGTCCCGATCTAGAAAAACAAATTTCAGGGGCGCTGCCCCCAAAACCTCACGCAGGGGGCTCTTCCCCCCTGCACACCCCCCTCTTACTACACATGCAAAGAATATAACACATGGGTCCAGGGCGAGAAAATTATCAGATGCAGAGTACAGAGGCATGGTTTTAGGGGGAGAATATTTATCAGATACAGAGGACAAAGGCATGGTTCTAGGGGGAGCATGAATGATATTATTTCAGTATTGAATTAGAGTGTTTCCATCAATGCCAAAGGGGGATATTGTTGATTAAGCATGGTTGTCATTTATGTCATCCCTTGAAGAAATCCTCGTAGCACAAAGGTTGGGTAATGGACCCAAGATTTTTTAATGTAAATATGGCTTGTTATTGTCTTTTCATGGTTGATAATAAGTAGAAATGGATGAAATCCAAAGTGGTCCCCTTATGGTGAAAGTTCTCATGGGAAGACGCTTTGCGGATTGAGTTATCCTAGAAGTATTTTTAGAGAACCCATGCTTATTTTTGGAATAATGAGATGAATGCCAATGAATTTGTCAGTGAAACTATCCTAGATGGATAGTGATTTTCATTCCATTTTCGGTGGTATGTGTAACATCACATAACTCCTCACGGTTAGAGAGTTATGGCCATGAGAAGTTGGAGAACCCAGGTTTGGGTAATGGACCCAAGTTTGTTTGATGGATAACGGTATGTGTTTTGATATATTTTTAGGTAATACTATTCTATATGGATAGTAAATTTCATTCCATTTCTGGTGGTATGTGGAACATCACATAACTCCTCACGGTTTGAGAGTTATGGCCTTACAAAGTTGGAGGACACTCATATGTCATCTAGAAGCCCCAAAAGGTAAAAGTAGTCAAAGTGGTTTAAGAGTTTTTAAAGGTAAATAATAAAGTGAAGTGATGAGTGCACTATAATTCAAAGTGAATACAAAATCCATTATTTAAATAATAAATTTAATGGAGAAATTAGAAGTGGGTTAACCATAAAATAAGGAAAGTGGGAAAAGAGACCTAGAAGAAGTTTGTAAGGAGGCTACTTAGAGAGTATAAATAAGAGTCAAGGCTCTCTCATTTAAATTACACTTGAGAATATTCAATACCTATAGGTTTCTAAGGTAACCAAAGGATATCTAAGACGAATTTCTGAGGGAAGGTGAAGAAAAGAAGGCTAGAATTTCTAAGGTATGTTATTTGCAGGTCATCTCACCATTTTCAGAATAACTTTTTTTCTAGAATGATTCAAACCGTGAAATTGCATAAAACACACTAAAGAACATTGTGTATCAGCTTCAGATATTTATTCATTACAAATACAAAGTTATGATTATTTCAAGTCAGGGTTGTTGATTAATCCAAAACTAGTCATGTTAGACTAAGTAAAAGTTTGATGTAAATGTTAGTCTCTTGTTGTTTAAAGTTAAGGAAGGTTTGTAGGTATGTGATCATATACATAGGTCTATTACAAATTTATAAATCATATTTGGATGATGAAATTGATGAGGAATTTTGGTTGAGGTACAAGTTCGGTACATGGTTGAGACAAGTAGTTGATGAGTTGGCACATACATGAGGTGTATAGTTAATGATGTTCATACATATTGATGAGTCATAGTTTATGAGTAGTTGACACAAGATTGATACATAATCGAAACATGGTTGATGCACTTTTTTGTGGTACAGGTTGATTACAAATTGTTTGGTACAAGTTGGTGCATGGTTGATGCACTTGTTTATGGTACAGGTTGAGGTATAGGTTGATGCATGGTTGATGCATGGTTCAGGCTTATTGGTATATGTTTACAACAATATATCTCACAATGATAGTGTCAAAGCGGTTCCATCATTCTACTTCTACTTCAGGGCGGTTGGACAGGGCAAGGATAGGTGGTTGTAGCCACCTTCTGGTTGTAGCTGGAGAATATAGGGGGTTGTAGCTTCCTTCTGGTTGTAGCCATAGAATTGGGGAGTTGGAGATTCCCTCAGGTTTTAGCCTTAGAAACTAGGGGGTTGGAGCCTCCTTCAAGTTGCAGCTGGGAAACAAAGGAAGTTGGTGCTTCCAATGAATGTAATTCTTCAAGACATATAAGATAAAGCATTCAATGGTTTTCTCCCAATTTGGGTTTCCACATAAAACACTAGTGTACTATGTATGTGTGTGATTGATCATTTCTTATTGCTCATTATTGGATAATAATTCTACATTGATATAACACTTTGATTATTTGGAGAAAAAGTATTATAATTATGCTATTACTAATTCACCCCACCTCTCAGTAATCCAACATATGTCTCTTCATTTCTAATTTTTCACTTCTTTAATGGTGCACTTTAATTTATTCTCATTTAATACAATTCTTTATAAGTCACGATGAAAAGATCATGAATCATCCAGGTATGCTTATATTCAAGTTGTTATTCCTATTGCTTGAGTTATGAGATGAAGGATACATTACATGGATGTGAAAAAAATGTTCCTAAATGATATCATTCAGGAGGAAGTATACATAGCGAAACCTCATGGATTTGAGTTACATGGAAGGGAGTCTCATGTGTTAGGCTTAAGAAAGCCTTGTACAAACTCAAACATGCACCCATGGCATGGTATTACAGGATCGATGAATACCTGTAGAGTATGGGATTTACCAAGAGTGAAGTAGATACTAACTTGTAATTCATACTTATTGGGTTGGATACACTTATGTTGATTTTGTACGTTGATTGTTTATTTCTCACAGTTCCAGAGGATCTTATTGCAAGGTGAAAAGAGGATTTAGCTAGTGATTTCAAGATAAAGGACATTGGATTGATGCATTATTTCTTAGGATTAGAGGTATGGAAGGTATCGAGAGATATATTCCTTATAAAATGGAAGTATGAAGTAGATGTATCGAGGAGATTCAATATGGATGACTATAAACTGATGGCTACACCATTTATTACCAATATGAAGCTGGTGGTGAATTCAAATTTAGAGTTGGTATATCCTAGGACATATAGGAAACTGATAGGATCCTTCATATATTTGGTCAATACCAGGCTAAATATGTGTTTTGTTGTGAAAAACTTGAGTCAGTTCATGGTGGATCCGATGTAGGCTCATCATGTAGTAGAAAAGCATGTTCTCAAGTACTGTTATATAAAGTTTTGCCTCACCCCATGCAACTTGCTCAAAAGGCCTTTCCATTTCCCTATGTCAACTTGAAGTCCCCTTTTGCACTTACCAGAGCCAAAAAATCATATTTTTCCACATATACACACCCTATAAGTTAGAAAACATGTGTATATGCAGGTTTCACCACTAAAAGTTGCATACATTGAGTTTGGTGCTCAAAATTAAAAATTGTGTCAGGTTTCCATGTCACGTCACGAGATTCATGATCCTTGACCTTCCATATAATGGAAACATTTCGACTTGGCCCTTGTGTTCCATTTGAAGGCTATAAATTGGGCTATATCCAAACCGTGGAAGAGGAGAGAATTCAACTTTTGAGAGAAAAAATACTACGGAGAAATTTTGACTTCACATTGAGTCTGCATCCCTTTTCCATTTAAATTTTGAACAAAGTGTTTAGGCCCCAAGCTCTTCCCTCTTTGATGGAGAACCTCATTGTCTCTCTTATATGAGCTTGCCATTGGTGGAGGCCTAGCTGAACAGGACTTAGTTTCTCGGTTCCAAGACATGTCAGCATGGAAGTTTGTCACTTACACACTTATGTTGATAATTTTTTAATAGAAATAATATTTTTCATCCAATTTGTATCTTGCAAATATTTGAATTATTGTTCCATGGCCGTATTTATTATGAATTTTAATGGATTATTCTATTGTATGTGATTAAATTATATATTATCACCATATGATTGTGTATATTGTTTGTTGAGGACAACTTGCAGGTATAAATATTTGAGTCACGTGCTCAACAATGGTCTTCATCCAATGTCTGGACAAGGTAGGCTCTTTATCTTGTCTTGTTAGCATTTTTGTTTACATAGAAAACTTGGGATTAGAGTTGATTTTTGTATTCATTCCGTCTGTTTTGGTTTACCCCATGTTATAGAGTGATTTTCCTCACAACATAATTGGTGACCATACTGGGGATTGAATCTTCTTTTTGGGAGTTTGGAGTGTTTTTCTCCTTCAATTACTCTCTGTTATACTAAGTTTCCTCGTCGCCTGATTGATTGACAACCTATTTTTACTTTGCATCTGAGTTTCTTGGATTTATCCTTACCATGGAAGTGTTTTAATACATATATGTGGTTTTTCCCTTGAGAGACACATACATACATGAGCTCTCCTTCTATAGGGCGTGTACATATGTGTTTTTTCCTTAAACAGTCATGTACGCCAACATTTTTTGCTAACATGTTGAGTTTGGTGTTCGTTGGGTGAGTTTTGATGGTTGTTGAGTCTTCTTGGGTCTCTTTCCTAACTGTTGAGTGGTTGCAGAGTGATAGGGAAGCTTTTTATTGTTGAATTTTCAGGCGGTTTTCTTTCTCGTCATATTTTTCATTGGTTGTCCTTGAATCTTGGTCTAAGTGTTTGCTTCTTGATACCCTACTTGGCTTGTCTCTTTTTTCTTGCAGTAAGGTCTATATATAACACTGTTGTTTAGTTCTTTAATTTTCATTTCTTTATATTGAAAATACAAAAATATACATTTTGCATTTTGGCATTTGCTCTTTTAGGTTTTTGATATTGATCTTGATACATTTGGAAAGATTGCATCTTATTGAAATTGAAGAGTTGAATTGAAAGTTGCATTTTGAAATATTACCATCTTTTTAGAATTTAAGATTAGGAATTATCACTTTGTTTATATTCATTTCCTTGATATACTAAGTCATAACATCATCAGTTTCATGACCACATCTCTTGAGTAAACAAAGTCATTAAAATTAACGCTAATTAATTAAAATTCATTAGAAACGATTTTATTTTTCAGAGTAGACAAACAAGCATAGGATGTAGGCCCTTGTAATAGGATTTTGTGAGTAAACTTCACCAAGGCTATTAAAATCAACATATGTGTCTGACCAGGGAGTGGTGAAATCCATTGTGTAATTAGTGATATCAGGACGGTCCGCTCACAATGGAGTTAAGAACGAGGTCACGTGAAGTTGGTTGCAAAGATATATCTCTAATACCTTCTTAGCATTGTATATATTTATGGGGATCTATTCGTATTTGGGGGTCTTTCTAGTACCTTTACCTCTGTGAGAGGTGGTGCTTTCAAGTTTTTGTGCTTTGTTACCATGCCCATATGGTGGACCTAACTAATGAATGTTGGCTTGGACATTGGTTATATCATGGTGGATTTAGTTTCTCAACATAGGTAGCCACATAGGTTACTTGCAGGGGTTATTTTGCAGGTACCCTGAGTCAAATAAGGGTCGGACAACACACAACCTTTATGGAGGATTACCTCTCCAGGGGGATCTGAGTGACTACACTATTAATCCCATGACCAGGGAGTGGTGAAATCCATTGTGTAATTAGTGATATCAGGACGGTCCGCTCACAATGGAGTTAAGAACGAGGTCACGTGAAGTTGGTTGCAAAGATATATCTCTAATACCTTCTTAGCATTGTATATATTTATGGGGATCTATTCGTATTTGGGGGTCTTTCTAGTACCTTTACCTCTGTGAGAGGTGGTGCTTTCAAGTTTTTGTGCTTTGTTACCATGCCCATATGGTGGACCTAACTAATGAATGTTGGCTTGGACATTGGTTATATCATGGTGGATTTAGTTTCTCAACATAGGTAGCCACATAGGTTACTTGCAGGGGTTATTTTGCAGGTACCCTGAGTCAAATAAGGGTCGGACAACACACAACCTTTATGGAGGATTACCTCTCCAGGGGGATCTGAGTGACTACACTATTAATCCCATGAGGGCCCTTATAACCAATTTTGATATCTCTGATCTTTTGAATGGAGTCTCAGGCCCCTATTGGGCGAGTCATACCTACTCTAGTGAGCGAGGCCCCTTTTTAGCTACTATATCTTGTTTTTGTTCTTTTGGCCTTTTGGTTTATTTTGGCGTGCTCTTTGATTATTAGTTGGCCTTAGGATTTTTTTTTATATCTCGAGTATTGATTCATCATGGAGCCATACGAGCTTCCTCACAGGTCTCACCGTTTGTTAAAGTTACCACCGCATCTTGTGTCTTTTCCTTATAAAATGAATAAATTTATCAAACGTGGTACACACACCTCCACCTACTAGAATTGTGATCACACAAGTATGAGTACTGATTCAAGTTAGAAATATATTGGGATTCCTTTGACTCCCATACCTACTTTAGTTAATGGAACTCCTTCAACTCCTTCAACCACTACAGTTGTAGTGTCAGAGGTTCCCGTCATCACTCCTATCCGATATGTGGTTTCTACTCAAGCCATAGTAATGAACCCTTTTGGGTCTCTTTTTGGTATGCATGGATACAATTCTCATTCCATTCCTTCGGTCTCTAACAATTTATCTTTTGTTATGCCAAATACAACATCACAACTTTCGAATTCCATTCCAGCGAATAATAAAAATCCTAGTATTGGACCTTGCGGTATGGCTCCTCCGCATATTGCACTCTCATTTCGTGGATACCATATCCCCCAAACAACCCCGACGGCTAGAATCCAACCTCCTTTCCCTACTGGGTCTAATCCTAGTATCAATTCTCCTGGATGGAGTAATCAACCGGGAATACAAACCACTTCTTATATTTCATCCTTTCCACCTTCCTCCTCCACACTTATTCCGATAAACATGTTTGGTATGATGAATCCACCCCTATCCTCCATATTTCCACCCATAGGGAGTCAGTTTCATACTATGGGAAACCCCCATCCTTGAGCTCCTCTAGTTGGGGGAAATATTTACAACCCTCATTATATTATTCCTATAGGTATGGTGCCCACTCAACCTCTTATGAATCAATTTGGAGGAGGATATTACAAGACCAGGCAGTGCCATGGTGCATACCAGAACCTTGGATGGGCTGCGATCCCTCAACATGAATTTCCCCAGGAGCATGGGCTCAGATGTCGCAACCCCGACTCCCTTTTTTCGACATGCTTAATTTTCCATACTTGTCAAGATTGATGAATGGCCCAGTGCATCATGATCCATCATGGCCTTCCGTCCCCACCAAGCTTCCTTCAGACATTACAAAATTTGAGGGAAAGACTGGCGAGGATCCAGGTGATCACGTTAGTAATTTTCAACTTTGGTGCTCATCTAATTTTGTTAATGATGATTATATTCGTTTTAGACTGTTTCAATGCACCCTCATGGGGGTTGCAGAGAAATGGTAAATTTAGATACGAGGGGGAACATATGGAAATTTTAATTAGATGGTTTTAGTCTTTCTCAACCACTTCCAGTTGTCGGTTCATTACGATGTCGACATAGAACTTTTGTCAACCCTTCGCCAGGAAAAATCCACCCATATCTCGAACCATATCCAAGAGTGTCATAGACGAAAGAGGTTGATTAAAGCCTACATTCCTCCAGAGTTTATGTTGGAATAGTTCCTTAAATCCCTATTTCCTTATATTTCTAAGGATGTTTCTACATACGGGGTAACATCTAAAGATTGTTGGGTATGTGTTATATTCTTTGCATGTGTGTGTGTGTGGGCGCGTTAGATTCAACAACTGTGTCTGACAATCCCTTGTAGTAGTGCTCTTTGTGTCGTGTGCGTCGAGTGCTTCCTAGGGGGGTCCCAGGGGGGGCTAGGTATGCCCCCCCTGGTTACGCGCAGTTTTCGACACCGGGCGGTAGCCCGGGGTCGATGGGGTTCGGGACAGTGCCCCTTAATTTTGTTTTTGGGCGGTTTTTGCTATTTTTAGCGAATTTTTCCATTTTTAGCGGTTTTCTAAATTAATCCTGGATTAAGGGATTAGGGTTTTAGTATCTATGGAATACCTAAAAAAATTGTATATATTGTATGGTGAATGGTGAAATTCGATATAATTAAATAAGAAAGGTTTTCCCGGTTGAGGGTTTCTGGTATAAATCTCTGTGTACTATGTGAATGAGCCATTGATTAATTTATGTTTTTCTTAAGAATATATAGGCATTGTTGTACTTCACAGGTTTAAAACTTACATGTTGTATCAAAGCTCAATTTTGGCTTAAGAGGGACACCTTTTCTGTTGAGGGTTTAGCTCGGTCTTGATAGATCAAGTTTATCTTGGGTCTGTGATAAACCTGGGTTTAGTGGGAGCTTTTGCAGTGGTGATTTGAGTGCAGAAAGAGGAATGACAAGCTCTTCTAGAATCGAGATAGAGAATTTCAATGATACAAAATTTGAGCTATGGAAGATTAAGATGGAGGACCTTCTTGTAGACAAAGAAAAATGGATCGTTGTGGATTCTAGTACACAAGGTAGTGGTAAACCGTATACTAGCACACAGGCTACTGGTACATAACCTACTAGTACACAAACTACCAGTACACCACCTACTGGTATGTTGAAGGAAGATTGGGAGAAGTTGGACAAAAGAGAAAGGAGTACTATTCAACTCTGCCTGGCAGATTCGGTGTTGTTGAATGTCTCAGAAGAATCTACAGCCAAGGAGCTATGGGATAAGTTAGGGAATTTGTATAAATCAAAGTCCCTAGTAAACAAGTTTTTTCTTTGAAAGAAGTTGTATCATCTTAGGACAGAAGATGGAGATTCTGTGACAAAACATCTAAATGCCTTTAATACTCTGGTAATTCAACTTGTCTCTATTAATATTACAATTGCGGAAGAAGATAAGTGTATTACTTTGTTATGTTCTTTGCCAGACTCTTGGGATAATTTGGTTGTAGCAATAGGTAGTACCACTCAATCTACATTGAAGTATGAGGATGTAGTTGCATCCTTGTTATCTGAAGNACAAATGCTTTATTTGTAAGAGGTCGTACCCAAGACAGGAATCCTGGTAAGTCTTCGGGGGGGAGATCTAAATCTACAGGTAGATCTAAGTCTCCAGGAAAATCTTTGAGGAAATGTTGGAAGTGTGGTAAAACATGGCATTATAAGAAAGATTGCAAGTTTAAGAAGGTTCAAAAACCAAAGGGATTTGATAGTACCTCTTCCACAGAGGTGAAAACCTCCAATGAAGAAGGAGGTGATGTTTACCTGACATCTATAGGTACACATGCAGACCACGATGTATGTTTGATCGACTCAAGTGCGTCATACCACATGACTCCTCACAGGGAGTGGTTCTCTGAATATGAAAAATATGATGGTGGTGATGTATTCCTAGGGGATGAATCGACAACAAAAATCATGGGACATGGAAGGGTTAAGTTGCTGCTAAAATATGGAAGGATTAGAACACTCCCTGGGGTTCTTCACATTCCAAAACTATCCAGGAGCCTAATATCTGTAAGCAAGTTGGATGATGCAGGAGTGAATACTGTATTTGGAAAGAACACTTGCAAGATGGTATGAGGAGAAATGGTGTTGATGAGGGGAGTTTGGTGTGGAACTCTGTACAAGTTGTTGGGAAGCACTTATACTAATGGGTGTAATAGTTCTGTTGTCCCTAAGCTTAGAAATGAAGGAGACAAGATCAATATTGTCCCAGAAAAGAAGACCATGTTCTGGCATCAAAGACTAGGAAATATTGGAGAAAAGGGCCTTCAAACACTACATGGTAAAGGTATGGTTGAAGGTATGGATAATTTCACTCTGGATTTTGATCTCTGTGAACATTTCATATATGGTAAACAAAATCGAGTAAGATTCCCATCTAGTGCTACAAGAGCAAAGGGGATCTTAGAGTTTATACACAGTGATGTGTTTGGACCTGTGCCTGTTCCATCACTAGGTAAGTCTATGTATTATGTTTCATTCATAGACGATTTATCAAGGAACACATGGATTTATTTTCTTAGAAATAAATCTGAGGTATTTGATAAATTTAAAGAGTTTAAGGCTCTAGTAGAAAATCAGACAAAGAAGAAAATAAAGGTATTGAGAATAGATAATGGTGGAGAATTCTACGGAAATGAATTCAAAGAATTTTGTAAGAAGTGTAGTATAGCAAGGAAAAAGACTACTCCATTCACTCCTCAGTAGAATTGAGTTGCAGAAAGGATGAATAGGACACTGATGGAAAAATCAAGGAGCATGCTCAGCGGTGCCGAGTTAGGATAGGAATTATGGGCAGAGGCAGTGGGTACAACATGTTACCTGGTAAATCGATCACCCTCATTAGCGTTGGATGATAAAACTCCACATGAGGTATGGACTGGAAGAAACCCTCTCTTCAACATCTTAGAGTGTTTGGGTGTGATTCTTATGTACATGTTCTGATGGAAAATAGGAGTAAGCTGGATAAAAAGGTTGAAAAGTGTATCTTTATTGGTTATAAAGATGGTGTGAAAGGTTATAAGCTTTGGGACCCAGAAACCAAGAAGATTGTTTACAATCGAGATGTTATTTTCAGAGAGGTAAAAAATGTTTCCAAACAGGAATTTCTACCAAGGCCAGAAGAACCTGAGAAAATAGAGCTAGAGTTGGATGATGAAAAATCTAAATCATCTGAATAAGATGAAGTAGCAGCAGAAGAAGAAGAACCTCATTCCCCAGTATTGAGGAGACCAGTGAAAGAAAGAAGGAAACTAGAAAGGAATAGTCCACCCGATTTTCATTCCAATTTTGCTTTATCTATTACTGATGATGATCCCAGAACTGTCAGGGAAGTAGTGAATTCATAGGATAGTAAACTATGGAAGAAGGCCATGGTTGAAGAAATGGATGCCTTGGATAAGAATGAGGCATGGGATATAGTTGAGTTTCTAGCTGGAAGAAAATCTGTTGGTATAAAATGGTTGTTTAAGAAGAAGTTTAATGCAAAAGGAAAAGTGGATAAATGCAAATCTCGACTAGTAGAAAAAGGTTATTCCTAGGTAGAGGGAATTGACTTTGCTGATATTTTTTCTCCTGTTGCTTCTACTTTTGATATTGAAGTGGAAGAGATGGATGTGAAGACAACATTCCTACATGGGGATCTTGAAGAAGAAATCTACATGAAGCAGCCATAAGGCTTTGTAGTGAAGGGAAAGAAAGAGCTGCTATGTAAGCTAAAGAACTCACTATATGGTCTGAAGAAATCACCTACGATGTGGTACCAAAAGTTTGATACATACATCCTTGGATTGGGATTTG
>JASDQU010320532.1:0-13136 GCA_032191745.1 Picea mariana
TATCTAACTGAAAACTACTTGCAAGGGCACCCAATCACTGAAACAACAACCATAACACATCAGCAAAACACAACTACAGTTGGCTGTCATAAAACAGCAGAAAACAATTTTATAACAGCAGAGAAACTTAGTGTCTTAGCTTGGTCAAAGACAGACCAAGAAGACTGTTGATAGGACCTGGATTTTCTACAAGAAGAAGAAAGATGGGCCCTCAAGGGCCATGCTCAAGTCGATTTTCTCTCGTACTCCATGTCTAGGACCATGTGGGCCTCGAGACATGATCTCCTAGTTATCCCTAGATATCGGGGATAACAAGGCCTACCCTAGCTTCATAGGTCAACCCTAAGATCCGAGTACTCCTGGAAAGGACACCGCGTGCCGTGAGATCGTCCTTGGCCTAGCACCTTCCGTTGCCTTCCTCAAACCCCGTTTTAAATGGCGAAGATGGTGAGTTATGGTGTCCTATTAAGTCTAAAATGTTATTAGGCCTATGGACTAAGTATTTTTAGGTGTTTGGGTGTGTTCAATTGACTTTTACTTGTCCAAAAAGTGCCAAAAAGGGCCAAAACCGAAACTTTAAAACAATATAAAATGTGTTCTAGATCACTAGATTATTGCATGTAAATCACATATAGAACTTGAAGGAAATGCTGAAAAGAAAGATTTCTTTTACACCATTAACATGCCCATTTGTGTTTGCAAATTGAAAGATAAATGCCTAAAGGACAAGAGCTTGCAAGTAAAGAAATATTGAAACACAAGATGTAATCTTATGCCTCAATGGGCTTAAACTAACATATGTTATGTGAGATCTACTCTAGATAATTTTAATCATAAGCATATTAGACATCCACAACTAAGCTAACCATACTATATGGGGGTTGTCTAGGCCAACTTCACATCCATGGAGTAGGAAATAAGGAAAATAAAACTTGAAATAAAATACAAGAGCTACAAACCAGTCACAATGGCACAAGGTGGAGGCAAGCCTTCATATTTTGTGCCAAAGGGGGTTGAATATGAAATAGCTAAACTAATATTAAAGCAATCCCAACCACACATCTTTGTCCTAGTGACAAGTGGGGCAAAATAATGAAAAATTGCAGAAATTGAAATATACACCCTAGCCTTACGATTTTGGGGGGATAACTTTGCCACACTCTCACCCAAGGAGTAGGCACTAAAAAAACTTACAACAACAAAAAACTAATTACAAGAATACAAGCCTCAAGGGACTCCCGAGGGCTTGCTACAATGCTTAGAATGAGAGAAGAGTGGTTGGGTGTTGTTACCCAATCACAAAAGAGGTCTTTGGTGTGGTTTATGGCTGAAAATGGGCAACATAACCCCTTGACTTGGTAAGAACCTGCAAAAACCAACAAGCTAAAACCAACAAGCTATTGCTTGTTGGAAATGCTGCAGAACACACAAAAGGTTAAGAAAAATTTCTGTTTTTAAGCAGAATTTTTTAACATATAAATTTATGAAAATAGTATTGAATTTATTGACCTATCTAAGAGTGTTAGCCAATCAAATCTGAAGTATGTATGTAACAGAAAGTGAGAAGGGAAAAGCTATGAAGTTTAAGTGAGCTATGAGCTTAGACTCTTGCTCGAGGCTATCCCAACAAAACCCTTGAAGCAAACTTGCAACTTGTGAACCAATGTGAGATGAGAGCAAATAGAAGGCAAGATAAACAAGTAATACAAACTAATTTGCACTACTTACTATCCTACTCAAGTAGATCTACCACTACACTATTGCATGATCTATCCAAACAAACTAATTTGCTTTAGATATTAACTCTAGATCTCAAACAAGAAAATACAAGGAACAAGATCACTTCATGTGCATAGAAGTAGCAAGACTAATCTTCGTTACTTCAAAATCCTCCAAAGCCTTTCTATTAATCCAAGGGAGAGATTGCAACAACTAATTGCTCAAAACCTCTCAAGAGCAAAATGGAGTAAAAGCAAGATGGACAAGTGAGAGAGAGAGATGGGGCAAGAATTGGGTAGCATAACAATAGCTCAAGAGATGGTGTCAAGTGAGTGAGGGAGGGGTTCTATTTATACTTGGGAAGACAAAACTACCCCTCTTGGATGAGTTACAAGTGTCACACATCAAGGAAAAGTCACTTTTAGGGTTTTGACATGGATGGATGAAGTGGTAATGAGTTGGAGTGAGTTGGCAAGGCTTTGACAAGTCAAATGATGAGTTGTAGGGTCTAGGGAGGCACACCAAGGGATAGAATAAGTCTTCCATTAAATTTTTTATTATTTTTTTACTTTTTGGAGACTTTCTAGAAGGGAGGCACATCACTCTAGCGAAAGTGACGTTTTTGCTTAATGGTTAGGTGAGGGGGTGATGTGAGGGTTGGAAAAGGTTAGGAAATGTCTTTCTCATCATTTTCCATCTTTATTTTACTCCATTTGCTCAAAAAATACAAAAATGGCATTTTTCCTATGTCATGACTTAGCAATTAAAATTGTTGTTTTGACTGACTAAGACTACTGGTGGACAAACACCTAGCAAAAGTTGTCCGATTGGGATGAAAATTGGTCCAAGGGTGTAGGGGGTCTTATTCCATTTCGTTTGAGCACAAATACCCCTATCAAAAACCCAATGACCTAGTTTTTACAATATTTGCTCAAAAATAATAAAAATTAATTAATTAAATTACCCAACCTTAGGCAATTTTAATTAATTAAAAAAAACCTATCTAGACTCGACGGAATTCCGCGAAATTTTCTAAGATGTCATACATGGTCATTTACATCATTCCTAAACACTAGCTACCAGAGGATAACTCCATTAGAATGCCTTTCACCTCTTTGGAGGAATTATTAATGGCGGGAGTGAAAAACTCAAGGGAAATTAATAAGGCTGAAAAGCCAAATTAATAACCGGAGGATAAAAAACACTCAGTGAAAGGAACTCTCATAATGAAGGAATCCCAAGATAACTGACCTAACTATGATCCATGGAGACCTATTACATTATTAACCCACGCAGGGGTGCGGAAATTTCGATTACAAAAATACGTGCTGGAGACAAAAATTGCCCTGTAGAACCAAAAAGTCTCTGACTTGGTAGCATCTGATGATTCATATCTTCATGGTACATGGAGTTGATCCTCTAGTTGAATAGGTGGTCAACAAGTGCAAACCAAAAAATTTTAACCTTTAGGACAACAAATATTGTGTTTAAAAAGAGCTATTCAAAAGCATATAATGTACCCAAAATGTTAAAGGAAATAGATAGATAAGAACATAAATTTTTAAGAGGAAAATAAGTGGGTGAAAATGTAATTTCCAGATCTGAAATTACTCTTTCTAAACTCTTAGTAACATGTAAATATGAGAGACTAAGCTACAAGACAAGCAAAGGGGGTGAGTAGATTCAATGATATTAACAAAATAATTTGCTAAAACTAGGAAACTACTACACATAGGATCTATGACAATACGAAAATAGATTTATCCAAGCAAAATACTTTGCTTGGACACCCTACACTAGATCTATAAACAAAACTCAACAAAACCTAATACAAGTTACCTCCAATGTAGATCCAAAACACCAAGAAGACTCCCAATGCCAATATTTCCTACAAAGATTTTTGTATTAGAAGGCAAGTTAGGACAAATACTTGCCCACACTTGAGAAAAGAAAGAGAGAGAAAGAAGAATGAGAGAGGAGAGTGGGAGAGAAAGAAGAAGAGAAGAGGAATTTGAGTAGAGTAAGCTTGCAAGAGAATAGACCATCTTGAAATGAGGGAGGGAAGGCTCTGATTTATATTTGGGAGCCAAGAGTTACCCTTCTTGGATGCTCTCCAAGTGTTAATCACATAGCATCATTGAGCATCTCAAGAAGGGGGGCACACTTCTTAGGGTTTTAGTCACCTAGGGTTTTGGAAATGAGTTGGAAGTGAGTTGGCAAGGGTGTGAAAAGTCAAAATGTGAGTTGGAGGGTCTAGGGAGGCGCACCAATGGAGAGAAAAAGTCTCACTTTATTATTTTTTTTGATTTTCTAAAGATCTTCTAAAAGGGGGGCACACTTCTCTGGGGGAAAGAGACGTTTTATTTTAATGGCTAGGGGAGGGGGTGAGGTAAAGGTTGGGAAAGGGTTAGGATAGCTTAGGAACAGGTTTGGGTAAGTTCTCCCACTCTTCCTCTAATGAATTTGCTCATATTACAAAATTTGACAAGTTTGACTTTGTCAATTCCAACAATTAAATTGCTAACTTGGATTGAATGAGACTCCTCATGGACAAACACCTAGCAAGACTTGTCCAATTGAGTTGAAACTTGGTCCAAAGGTGTAGGGGGTCTCATTCCATTTCTTTTGAGCACAAATACCCCTATCAAAATCTTAAGGACCCAATTTTTACAATTTTTATAAAAAATTAATTAAAATTACCATTAAATGGGTAATTTTAAAAAATAAAAAAAAACTATCTAGACTTGACGGAATTCCGCAAGACTCTAGAATATGTCTAGCATGGTCATTTACAATATTCCTAGACATTAGCTACCATAGGGCTCGACCATTAGAACACCTTTCACCACTTTGGAGAATTATTGTGGGAGTGAAAAACTCAAGGGAAATTAATAAGGCTGGTTAGGCCAAATTGATAACCCGAGGAAAAAAAACACTCGATGAAAGGAACTCCTGTAATGATGAAGTCCTAGGCAACCGACCTAAACTATGATCCATGCAGACCCATTACATGATAATCCCACGGAGGGGAGCGGAAATTCCAATTACAAAAATACGTGCTGAAGGCCAAAACTGCCTTGTAGAACCATAAAGTCTTCAAACTAGTAGCACCATCAGGTACATATCATGATGGCACATGGAGTTGATCCCCTAGTTGAAATAGGTGGTCAACAGGTGGTAGAAGCAATATGAATTTGGATGCCTAATTAGTCTAGCCTCTCAATCCTTTGCCCTTTCTTAGTTACCTAAGATGTAGAAAGTGGCAAGGGGAGGGAATACGGGGCAAAGGCGGGGCACAAGTTTGATTACTTTGTACAAAATAAAATTTAGACTAGCCTTCACGATATTGCATGGATGGCTAGGCCAGTCTCGTTGCAAGGTGTGGGCGAAATAAATTTAAATGACTTGAAAAATAAAGTACAACCTCACAACAATGACAGAAGATGGAGGACAAGCTTACTGGTTTTGGCCAAGGTTGGTAAAATTAAAGAAATGCAGAAAATTAAATCTAAACCTAGCTTTCACGATATTGCATGGATAACATAGCCAATCTCTTTGTAAGGTGTGGGCAAAAATACAAAGATTATTTACACTTTACAGAATATAAATTAAAGTGGAGAGAATGCAAGCCCAAGAGATTCTCTTGGTTTGCTTACAATTGTTTAGAAAGTGAAGTAGAGAAGAGGGTTTGGTACCTGTTATCCACCAGTTTGCACAAGCTATATTTTCTGAAGAGCCGACAGAGAATGAGCAATCAGTGCTCATATTTGCAGAGTTCAGAGTTCAGCCGGTCTTGTAAAAGACCCATTTTTTCCGCATTTCCACCATTGTAATAAATATCCTAAGTATGAGATATTGTAAAAGGCTTGTTTCCTTCCTTATACACACTTGCAAACGTGAGTCAAGTCCTGCTCACTTAGTGTGTCCTTGGAGGCACAATGCCTAGGTTCAAAGCCCATGCTGTCACTTTGACTTGAACCTCTTCCGTCTAGGCTTACTCCTAGGGAAGCCAAGGGGGGTAGTCCCTAGTTTCTAGATAAGATTTAGAGTTTACGTTCTAGGAGTTGTTTTTAATTCGTTAAGGTTAGGGGGAATCTATCCTATGATGCTAAGGCAACAATGAAAGATGCAAGAGTTTATATGTTAAGCAAAACCTTTCCCTAGGTCAACTAAGACTAGTGCCTAAGGTTGGGCAAGGGGTCAACTAGATGTTAGGGTGTTTCGTTACAATATGATTACAAGATTACGAAAGAATAGTTAATCCACAAGAGTGCTAGATACAATTACTTACAATAAAGAATATTAAAGATACAATGATAGAACACAACAAGCTAACCACGTATTGTTTGTATGTGCAGGAATTAAAGAAAATCAAGGCATTAGCATCAACAACACATCAAAGCAAAGCATGCCCCAATAACACTTACTCTATTGGACTGCCCCTCAATGGCAACATCAACACAATGAAGATTCACAAAGACACTTAGAAGATTTATAAATTTAAAGCACAAGTGTTCCACAATGATTAAATCGCTTAGTTGATTTTACCCACAAAGCATTACTTGTATTACGAGATTGAATGATTAAGTTTACAAGTATTAAACCTTAAGATGTACTAGGTTAAGCCAAGGTTTGATTACTTAGTGAGTTAAGGGTTCCTTAAGATTGTAATATTTAATTACCCTTATTAAGTGTTTCACCGAAAACCTCCTCCCTCGGTTGCCAAATAGCTGCTGGATGCTCAAGAAGTGAGGCAACGGGGCCTACCCTAGCTTCACAGGTTAGCCCGAAAGATTGAGTTTTTATGGAAAGGACGCTCCGCGCCACAGGGCCGTCCCTAGCCTAACACCTTCCGTTGCCCTCCTCAATCCCCGTTTTAGATGGTGAGGATGGTGGTCTAAGGTACCCTATTAAGTCTATTAAGTGCATATATAAAATGGTTAGACTTTTAGGTGTATTCTTAGGTGTTTTAATGAGTTTATGATGTCTTAAAATAGTGATTTATTGCCAAAACCGAAACTTACTTCAGCTTATTAAGTGTGTTATTTAAGCATATGAATGCAGTACTTAACACATGTAAAGCAATGGAAATCAAGCTGAAATAACGATTTAGTGTGTTGCCATGATTAAACCTTAAACATGAAATAGCTTGTTATGAAAGACACTAATGCACAAGGGCAAGGACAACTTGCCAAAGAATAAAAGAATAACTCAAGCTTATAACACTTATCTTATGTTGTTAGAGCATTAAGAGAGGAAGCTTAAAGTGTTTAAGAGAAACTTGGAAAATAGAAGTGTGCCTACACTATCAACTTATCAACGATTATTTACTTAATGGTGATGGAAAGCGGCCTTAAGATGTTATGACATGAAAGCAACAACATTCACTAAACCATAAAAGCATTAGAAAAAATAGTGTGTTGGATTTATGCATGTAAACAATATAGATCTTAAGATAGATTATGCATGCAAGTAGATCTAAGAAAGTTGATTATGCTCCAAGGGCTTAAGCTATGGATTTATATGTGTGAGATCTAAATCTAGAAGATTTAGAGCATTAAAATAAGAGATCAACAACAACACATTACTTATCCTAGCCTTACGATTTTGGGGGGTTTCTCTTCCAAGGTGTAGGCAATTATTTAGACTTAAATAATGCTTGAAAGAGAAATGAAACAACAAGCCAAGCAACTCAATGGCACAATGAGGAGGCAAGCCAACCTTGTTGTGCTAATGAGGTTGTGAGGAAAGCAAGCAAGCCAAGCTAAGGCTCACTAATCCCACGTCCTAGCTTATAAATGCTTTAGAAATGAAAGAATATTGAAAATGGACCTAGATCTAAGCTCACACGTGGGAACAGGTCGTACCAATCCCTCTCCCAAGCTCTTGAGCTACTAAAAATCAGCAAGAATGACTAAATCTATGTGCAAGAAGCTAGAAAAGACCAATAAAGGGTTGATAATTGTTACTCATTTGAAGTGAAGGGTCTTGGAGTGTTGTGTGGCTATTTTAGGGCAACTTAACTCCCTCAACCTGCTGCAAACCTGCAAAAATCAACAAACTATGCTTGCTGAAAAATCTACACACAACCAACAATGTGAAGAAAAATTTCTGTTTTTAGGGTAGAATTTTTTCTCCTTCAAAACTCAAGATAAAATATGATTAAAGTGACCATTAAACCATGTTAAGCTAGCTGAAATGTATATGGAATGATAAGCAAGTGGAAGAATGAGTAATGATAAGAAAAATGGAGTTTATATGTGCTCTAAGGGAGGACTCTTCCTTGAGGCAATCCCAATAAAGATCTTGAAGCCAAACTTGCAACACTTGACAAGATCATATGCATACAAAGATAATATGGTTGAATATGCTAATAAGATGAAATACTTGCACCCTATCTAGCAAACCCACATATATAGATCTACAAGAACAGTCGTTGTTAGATCTACCCAAGTAACACTTTACCCAATATCTAATCTATGCATCAATCAAATCAAACATTTACAAATTTACCTCACATGTAGCAAGAACAAAAATACTTGTTGCTCCTCCAATGATCCTCCAAAGTTTCTCCTTTATTACTCAAAAATGGATCTTGGAGAAATACTTGCTCCAAAACCCTAAGAGCCAAAGAATGGAAGATGGACAAGAAAGAGAGAGAGAGAATGGAAAATCAAGTAGCATAATAATAGCTCAAGATATGTTAAGGAAATGAGGGTGAGAAGGGTTCTATTTATACTTGGAGAGGCAAACTCACTCCTCTTGGATCAATGCCAAGTGTCCACCACCAAGCACAAGCTAGAATCCCAAGGGTAGGGCGCACCATCTAGGGTTTGAGAGGTGAATCTAGGGTGTGGATGAGTGGTAGGGTGTTGGGATCAAGCAAAGAGGGTAGTGAGAGGCTAGGGAAGTGTGCCAAGTGAGAAAGAGGGCCCCAAAATATTTTCTAGAATTTTCCAAGTGAGGGGGGGCGTAACTTCTCAAGGAGGGCGCACCACTTGAGGGTTTGGCAAGGAGTGGAGAGGGATAAATGAGGGGAATGGGGTGAGGATGAGTTAGGGGGTGACGTCGAGGGTAGAGGAAGGTAAACCACAAGTAAGAGGGGTCCACCAGCCCTTCTAAAATCAAGTTGCAACGTTTCACTCACAAGGGGGGCGTAACTTCCCCTAGGGGGCGTGAGGGTTGAGTGAGTGAGGTGGGTGAGGGGTTAGAAAGAAGGTTAGAATAAGTTGGGTTGGGTAGGAATGTGTTAGGAAACCTTTCTCTATCTTTATCCACCCTTTCATCATCCTTTTAACTCATTATTACATTTTTTACATTCTTGCTATGTTAAGACTTAGCAATTAAAATTGTTGTTTTGACTGACTGACACTTCGGGTGGACAAACCCATAGCAGAAGTTGTCCGACTGAGCTGAAACTTCGTCCAAGGGTGTAGGGGGTCTCATTCCATTTCTTTTGAGCACAAATACCCCTATCAAAAGTCTCAGGACCTAATTTTTACAATTTTTGCTCAAAAATAATTAATTAATTAAATAATTAAACCTCTAAACTTAGAGAAATTTAATTAAAAAATTATTAATTAAAAAAAAATTAATCTAGACTCGATGGAATTCCGCGAGACTTTCTAATATGTCTTGCATGGTCATTTACATCATTCCTAAGCAATAGTTACCAGAAGATAAGCCCATTAGAACGCCCTTCACCACTTTGGAGGAATTATTGCAAGTGTGAGGGAAAAACTCAAGGGAAATCAATAGGGTTGAAAAACCCCATTGATAACTTGAGGATAAAAAACACTCGGTGAAAGGAACTCTCCCAATGAACCGATCCCAAGGTAACTGACCTAACTATGACCAATGCAAACCTATTACATTATTGACCCACGCAGGGGTGCGGAAATTCCAGTTACAAAAAGAAGTGCTGGGGCCAAAAATGCCCGGTAGAACCAAAATCTTCGACAAATGAGCATTTGATGATGCATCTCTTCATGGCACATGGAGTTGACACCCTAGTTGGAGAGGCGGTCAACAAGGCTATTGGCCACCCAAGATCAAGAGTGAACACATACTTTGGAGTATTTTTTTGTACTTGTTAATTATTTTTCCTGCTTGCCTTAGTGAGCGATCAAATAATTTCCAAGTTTTTTCACTTAGAAGACTTGCTCCAGAGCCGGAGTATGTGTTGACAAGCAGGTCTTGGCATGGAAAATCCAATGTGTAGTGTCTAAATGTATATAAGCTCATACTAGGACATATTGATTGAGTCATTTGGAAATTGTGGCTAGGTTTTATAGTTTTTTTTTAAGTTTTCAGTGAATTAATTAAATTCCTGCAAAAATGGAACTAAGTCAATAAATGTAAAAAATATGGCATCAAACATTGTCAGATGCCATACTTATAGTCGTTTTCTAGTCCATAGTATCATGTAAACCCCTATTTCCCATATTTCGAGACTAAAAAGTGATTATTATCACTAAAAAATCAATTTTACTCGAAATTTACGGAAAATGGGTAATTTAATTCATTTCCTAAAATTAAGGAGAACTCGGGAACATGTCAAAACATGTTTTTTTCATGTCCCCAGTTGAATGGAGGCCTAAGGGCGAGTTAGCTAGGGAGAAGTCGACTTGATTAAGATGACATGGACTAGGAGGAGATCCCAATGTGGGAACTCGACCCCACATTCCAATGTGGCGCATTCTAGAGGAGGGTGCACATCACAATGTGCCACGCATTCCTAAACTCCGCTCATCACTCCTACTCACTCCCACTCTTCCTCACATCACTCGTCCTCCACTCCCCTTCCACTCTACGTATCTCCACACCTCTCCACTCCACTCCCTATTCACTCCCACATCTCTACTCTTCTACTCATGTGCAACTCCTCATCACCCATGCACTTCCTAAACCCTAAACCTAACCCTAGCGCATGTCTACATAGGAGTTATCACCTCCCATATCTATTTAAGAAATGGTCTATCTGTCCCAAACTAGTTCAATCTTGGGCAAGCAAGCATTGTAATGTTGTAACATCTTTTGGTATAATAAAGACTTTGGAGCTATCTTTGGTGTGTGGACTCAAATGTGTGGACACATGTTGGATACATGAGTTGATGTTATTCTGATTTTATGCATATTGTCTTTGCTATTTGGCTAATCATAGGGATATTGCTATCTAGATGGAGTAAGTTATTTAATTTGTTTATTGTCTAATTTACTTGTTGATCTATACTCAAACATTTCATTGCATGTGTGTTTTTTCTTAAACTAATGTGCTCTCGAAGTTTTTTTGTGTAGAAAAAACACCACGTATAGGAACTTGTAGGTATCAGTGTTGCATGTAATATCATTCTCTTGGAGAGACAAAGGAGCTCGGTTGCTTCCTCTTTTCTGTCCAAGAAGTTCTCAAGGAAGACATTCACCCTCTTCTTCGCATCAAAGAGAACCCCATAGCTCAAGTTTTCCAAGCTCAAGCGGAAACTGGAAATCACGATAAAACTCTTTCCTTTTCTTTTCTTTCTTGGTTGCATGCTGCTTAGAATAGTGTTAAAGTTCACTTTAAACATCTAAAGACTGCATGCATTTGTTTCCTAGATCTAATTGCAATTTTGTCAATTTCAAAGGATAGATCTAGGCAAGTTTGAAGCAATTTCTTTGGTCTTTTCACCTAGAACTTAGATCAAAGTTTTTGTTTGGTTTTAAGTTGTTTATCAAGCTAATTGGCTGCCTTATGTTTGCTGTTTTAAAACAACAAACAAAAGCATTCAAAGGAGCCTAAGTTAGGTCCATGCAAACTGCCCAAAAGGCCTAAAAAATTTGCATTTTGCCTTACAAAATTTTCCAAAATTTTTGATAATTTTTTTTTATTGTTTCAAATCTTTTCTCATCACTTTCTAAACTTTATTTACTTGCTATTTTCTTGCAGCAAATACAGGTTCAAGAGGAGATTCTGCCAATTTTGGGCAAAATCAAGGCTCCCGGGGCACCCTGGGGGGTTTCAACTTCATCAAAACAAAGTTTTTCCTTTTTCTATCTTTTTCTTGTATTCCTCTAAAAGATCCAATTATAAGGATCTTTTTCTTTCTAAAGAAGCTAAAAGCTTAAAGAGAACTTCAGTTCTCCGTTGTAATAGTGCAATAAAAGCGATCCCTTTGTGCCCAGTTTCTTCATCCCCGTTAGGGGGATTTGTGTTGTTGGTGTGATTTCTTTATTTTTGTGATTGATGCATGCTTAAAATCTACTAATCAAACACACAAGTCAAGTACATCGGACACACTACAAACACTCTAATTTTATGCATGTTAACCAAATCTTAATCTATTATGCATGTTTAGTTAGCTTTACTTCAAGTATTTTCCTTTTGAATCAGTCTTGCAACAATGTTCAAGTTTCCAAAGTATCTTGTAAATCTTTTCTCAACTACAAAGCAGGGTACATAAATTTTAATTGTTGCAATTCCATCTTTACACTTTCAAGTGTTTGTGCAAGTACTTTATTTACAAAGCAGGGTGTGTGATCTATCTATTTCAAACCTTTAACAAGTAATTAAACCTTGCTAGCTTAATAGGACAATCTCTTAAGTTGTTAGTTCATTGGGAGGAAAAGGCCTAAAAGTGACCTGCGAAGTAAGACTGTTTACCGTGTTGTACATCCAACACTTTTGGTGAGTTTACTTGTGAGACCATTGGGTTTCGGTAAACTCTCAGCAAGTCCAAGCAGAGAACGAGCTTCCTAAGGGGCCAAACACTCTTCACTAACTAGATACAAAATTTACCTGAATAAAATCTTCGATCTACATTGCCCACGACTCCTTTTAAGGCACTGGTTAAAAAACACTATCAATTTACCTTATGTGAGCAGTTACACTTTTGCATGTTGTCTAATCTTCTTTTATGCTCTTGAATATTGCAAATATTGTATCCTTTGATTTACGGATGTTTTATGAGAAAAATATTTTATGATGATGATAAATGCTAAGTGTTAAATGATTTAATTTTATTTTAAGCAATAAACTCCTAGATTAAGTGTTTTTCTTTCTTAGTTTAGAAAAGCCTTGGGTTTATTTTTATAGGGACTACCCCCTTTGGCTTCGCTAAGAGTTGACCTAGACGGAGGAGTTGAGGATTAGGTGACAACACCTTGACTTGAAACTTGCCCCCAAGGACACATCAAGTGGATTGAAGGTTTCTTCCAATGTTTTAAAAACCGAAACCGGTACCGGAACCGGTCGAGGGTCCAACCGGAACCGGAACCGGAACCGGTAATAAACCGGTCAAACCGGTTTCAATGAACCGGTTTTTTAAAAAATACATAAAATATTTAAATTTTAACGAAAAAAATATATTTTTAAGATTTTAAATAATGTTTCCAAAGCATTAGAGACAATTAGAGACAACATATCCAAAGTATGCTCATGA
>JASDQU010320534.1:0-13072 GCA_032191745.1 Picea mariana
CTTTTCTGAGAGGTTCCATGTAGTGAAACCTGTAGGAATTGCATAAAACACACTGAAGAAGAATGTCTACTATTTTCAGATCTTTATTCATTATAGGTACATAGTTATGATTATTTCAAGTTTGGGTTGTTGACTAATCCAAAACTAGTCATGTGAGACTAGAGTAAAGTTTTATGAAAATGCTACTCTCTTGTTGTTAAATTAAAGAAGGTTTGCAAGTATGTGATTATATAAACCAGTTCTATTACAGAGTTACAAATCATATTTGGATGATGAAATTGATGAGGGATTTTGGTTGAGGTACATGCTGGGTACATGGTTGAGACAAGTAGTTGATGAGTTGGTACATACATGAGGTGTATAGTTGATGATGTTGGTACATCTTGACGAGTCATAGTTGATGAGTAGTTGATACATTATTGGTACATACTTGATACATGGTTGGAGACACTTGTGAGTAGTATTGTTGACACATGGTTTATGGATGATGTAGCATACTTGTATTGGTATATTATTAGAAGCAGGTATTGATCTTGGTGATGATTATGAGTTGTTGTGTTATGCTTGGTTGATGCACATATTTGAGAGTTGTCTTGGTGATTGATCTTGGTGAGTATATATGATTTGGTTGATAATATTGATGAGAGAGGTTGTTGTGATAGGTTGTTTGGACATGTTATTCGTACATGTTGGGTGCATGGTCGATGCACTTGTTTATGGTGCAACTTGATTACAGGTTGTTTGGTATAGGTTGGAGCATGGTTGATGCACTTGTTTATGGTATAGGTTTATTGCAAGTTGAGGTACAGGTTGATGCATGGTTCAAGTTATTGGTACAGGTTGTCTGGTGCAGGTTGATTGGTACAGTTTTATAGCAGTATATCTCACGGTGATAGTGTGATAGTGGTTCCATCTTTCTACTGATATACCATGGCGGTTGGACGGGGAAAGGACAGGTAGTTGTAGCCACATTTTGGTTGTAGATGGATAACATAGGGGGTTCTAGCCTCCTTCTGGTTGTGGCCAGAGAATTGGGGAGTTGGAGCTTCCCTTGGGTTGTAGCCTGAGAAACTAGGGGGTTGGAGACTCCTTCTAGTTGTAGCTGGAAAACAAAGGAAGTTGGTGCTTCCAATGAATGTAATTCTTAAATACATATAATAAAAATCATTCTGTGGTTTTTTCCCGCTTTGTGTTTCCACATAAAACATTGGTGTATCGTATATGTGTGTGATTTCTCATTTGTTCATTGTTTATTTACTCTACAACTATTGGATGATAATGCTACATTGATACAACACTTGCATTTTACGGTGAAAAAGGACTACATTGCTCCATTACTAATTCAACCCCCTCTCAGTAATCCAACAAGAAGTTCTAACTAGGCTTGCCTTGCCTGCTTGTTATTCTACTTAGTCTTTAGTTCTGCCTGTAGGGTCTTCATCTCCTACATGCCCTTTACTCGCTCTATTATACTCATCGACTTTTGCCTCTACTTCAGCTCCTAGATTGTAGTGCTAACTACCTCCTCTTGTTGGTTCAATTGTTGGACCCTATCGTCTTATTCCAACAATTTCCATAGTTGTGCGGTCCTATCAAAGAGTTGTGTGACCTTTTCAAATTCCTTCTCCATCATTTCCACTTGTAAAGATTCTTGTTGTTCCCTTTCAACCATAACTTCAGGAGGAGTAGTTGGGTTTAATTTTTACTTAAGATCCTCAATCTCCTTATTTTATTCCTCAAGCATCTRTGYGATGATTTGGATATGTTMTTTYGGATTKCTCAYGKCTACCTACACACTACYTGGAATTATTRTAAATTATTCCTTCAATTTCTACTCTAAATTATCTACTTGTTGTTTCTCCTCTTTTGTCTCCATATTTACCTGCTAGACCACCAGTTCTAGGGAATCCTTAGCATCTTTAGTTACCTACAATTACACCACGTCTGTCCTTTCCCATGATTGCACTTCTTGCGTGACACTGACTTTCATTTTGTACAATTATTTTGTTGATATTTTTTCCATTACCAATTGTAACTATACTATATCTTTGAGTGGTGTTAGGTTGTGGCCTCATCCATCTGCATCATCTCTGATGTTATTTGGAATCTTTCACTTGCTTGCGCTATGGTATAGATAATGTCTTCTTTGTTCTCCATGCTACTATCCTCGACTTCTGTTTCTCAAGGGATTGATTCTATTCCCCTTGCTTGCCTCTGTGCTCCTTATATCTATTCTAGGACCTACTTTATATCAACCAACTCATTATGTATCCTTCCTCTTTAATTTTCAACCTCTTCAAACTTCTATGTTGTGTGAACTCATACTCTCTCTACGACAAGATCGACATCATCTTCGGTGATTGTACATGATGGAATCTATTTGGGGTCCTTGGCCTTCTTGTGAAACCCCTCTATATGTATGATTGGGTGATTAGGTGGCCCTATTTCTTGTTGAGTGGTTGTCGAAGGGGTTTCCTACATCAGTGTGTCCCCCCTCCAATGTTTTTGTGTGTAAGAGAAATATCCTTCTTCTCTGACTATGCATCCTTCTTTTGAGCACTTCCCTTCTTCTATTGCACTGGATGTTGACTGGGATTCCCCTACTATGTTGGATTTTTGGGTGCAATGCTACCTCTTGGAGGTGTCTTGGATGAAATTGCTTCCACCGTCTTACCCTTTGACATTTCTTTGGTAATGTCTGGGATCATCGAGTCGTCCTTCTAGTCTTGCATTTCCATTTTAGCCTCCTCTACATTGATGCATAATTGAATTTGTATCCATTATTTCATTGGATCCCTGTGTGCTTGGATCCACATGTTGTTTCGTGTAGCCCGAAAGTTGTCTACTCCTTGATATTGCGTGACCACTTCCAAATTTATCCTCCAAGTGTTGGCTATATTGTCTTGGATATCACTGAAATAATGAGCAAAGGTGTCGACATTTCTACTTCTTCGCTTATGGTCTGAGGTTCTTCCCATTGATATATACCACGTTGCATGAACGTGGCCTACTCTATCGCAAAAGTAGGAGTAGGGAGGCTCCTTCCACTTGATTAAAGCTATTAAGATCAACAACCAAGAGTAGTGTAACTTTGTTCCCAAGTCGTACGCATCGTTGTAGTTTTCTAAGAATAGGTTCAATAAATATGGGGCCCAGTCGAGCATAGTGTCATTTGCGCATTGAATTCCGGCTGAGACAACCCCTGCAGGGACCTCCTCCTTATGGAATTTGCATGGAAATTTTCATGCCATAATCTTTGTGGGAATCTTGGTGGCTATGTAGTTGATTCTCTTGATTCTCTCTGTCCCATATGTTTTCTTCATCTCTTCGATGAGAGTCTTTTCTTTGCTTTTGTCATCTAGGTACTGCGTAGGACTCTCTCCCATTGATGGTAGACCTGTGATGAACACAATCAACTCTACGTTGATGGAGACAGGTTCTTTCAACCATAAAAATCATCCATGGAGGGCTGTGATCAAGTTCTTGACGTATTTATTCACCTCTTTCTCCCTACCGGAGTGGGGAATCTCTACCAAGTTCAATATCCATGTGTTTTACAAGTATTTTGCCCATTTCTTTGGTTGTAGTATTGGGTCTACAAATGTCCCTGTGACTAGGCTCTCCATGTACACATGCTGCATAAATTATTGGAATTTACTGGTGTCAAATACATCATGGTCTGTGTATCTCATCCTTTCCACACAACCCAGTAACATTGGCATTGTTAGCGTCAAAAGTCACTCTTAGATTGCAACAGGGGTAGAGCCCGACACCCATCAATTTTATGTCATGATTTGTTTATAAAGGTTGATCAAATGGAAAGAAACTCAGAACCATATCATTCTAACTCAGAAAAATGGGCTGGAACAACAGTGACATATGAGGTCTTGACCTAACTTAAGCCAGTAATAATGATAATGGTGAGTAAGTGGAGGGAAAGAGAGGGGAAATAAAGTCTGCTCTGGACATCTGGTCTTCCAGTAACCTTTACAAAAGAGGAAAAGTCTCGGATATGAGATCCTCTTAGAGCCGAATAATCTTCAAAATGAACCTAAAAAGATTGAGGAATTGATATAATCAAACCTACATTATATAGCTATGCAACACCCGACTGGATCATCCATGCTAGGGCTTTCAGATTTAGAGGAAAAAGGAAAAGAAGAAGCTGGATGCCATTAAACAAGAAGTCTCAAATGTTCTTCTATAACTAGAGAACCAGAGGCTAAATTAAATCTTTACAATCGGGAGCTATGCTCTACCATCGTTGCTTACAAAAATACAAAAATTGAGTAAATATACCCCTCAACATTCGCCCAACAAAGGCATCTTAGAACTTCTAGGGTGTGGCATCTCTTCAGTCAAATTTGTCTTGAACTCCTTTGTTAGACGTCACCTTAACTTTGCATGGCCTTTGCAAGGTAGGGTAGATGAAACATTAAAGGCTAAAATAGCATGTGCAGACTCCTCTGGTCAGACGAGGACTTGTCATGGCTTCTTTGAAAAAACCAACATATAGGACAATCTCGAGCAGACTGCCTACCGGAACCTCCATGCTTTGCATTTAATGAGTGAGAAGAGGTTTCAACTACCTCCCGCCACCTTCATTTACTTTCGGCAGGTACTGAGATCGAGGCCAAGCTGAACTGGTACCTGAAGAACGCAGTGATCCCTTCTGCAACTAGACCCGATGCTTTGGCCCTTTTCACAACTCTTTCTATCACCCCAAGTGACCACGGGCTATGACCCTATGCCTATATTCAAAGGTGCTTTCGAGATTTCATACTTCGACGATTCTTAATACAGTGAAGAAAAAGACCCTCTGTTCTCCTGAAGTCCCAGTAGCCGAAATGCCAAAATGGTTTCTGGAAACTCCTCGCACTTCGGGCTTTGTGGTTTTGAAATGCAATGGAAGGATGAGACCCTCTATTCTCCCAAAGTCCTGGTAGCTGAAATGATGAAATGGATTGATCGTGTGCCACACATCCCATTGGATGGACAACCTAGATCAACACTTGAACGTGGGACTGCCTCTAGCCTAGACCCTTTGGGCATTTCGGGCTTTGGGGTTTTGAAATGCAATGGAAGGATGAGACCCTCTGCTCTCTCAAAGTCCCAGTAGCCGAAATGTCAACATAACCCAATCGTGCACCATGTGTCCCTTGGTTGGATGGATGAGATGATTTATTGATCAACGGTCGTGGTTCTTTCAAGATTTCACGCACCGGGGATACATGATGCAAGGAGGAGAGACCCTTGTATGTTGAAGTCCCGGTAGCCGAAATACTGAAATGTCTTGATTCCTTCTCAATTTTTTCCATAGGAGACGAGCTCAGGCGCTTGACCACATGCAACTCTGCAACCCAAACTTACCCGATGGTCGTCGATCTGCACCATCTGTGGATCCTCACCATTGAAAGACAACATGCCTACTCGCTTGATTTTAATCTCAAAATGGACTTCTTCTATGGGCTATGCTCGGTGCTCATGGCTACAGCCTTTGAATAAACATACTCAACCAGTTTTCAAACCCCACTTCTATGCATTTACACTAGGGGCCCAAAACTAGAAGAAAACACCATCCTGGAAGAATTTTTGCTAACATTAGGCTCCATGAGGGATAGAGTCATCCCTGCGATGCTCTAAGAACTCATTTGCAGCTCCAGTGCCTTGTTGTTGGGCTATGGAGTCATTTATTAAGCCAAAAATAAATAAATAAACAACTAAAAGGAAAATATTTACAAAACGAGGAGCCGCCTATGGCTCAAACAAAACATATTTTTAGGAAATGCCCATTTACTGGACCATTAAAAACTTCCTCGCCCTCCAAATCCTGCAAGCTATATGTATTATTTGAGAATACTTCAGTGATCCTGAAGGGCCCGATCCAAAGGGCGTCAAACTTGCTATGTTTTCCCCTATTCTGCTTGGGTGCATCCCACTTAAGCACCAAATCCATGAGCTCAAATTCCTTCTTTGTGACCTTCCTGTCAAAAGCCTGCTTGACCTTCTGTTGATGACTATGGACCATATCCATCACCTGTTCCCTAATTTGTTGCACCTCCACTATTTGATGAATCCTTTTGAACATATGGTCTGGCTCTCCTTCAAGATCCTGAAATAATTTCGCTATAGGTAATGCGAGTTGAGTGGGAAAAATAACCTCCGTCCCATAAACCAGCTGGAAAGGTGAGGTTCCTAGGAAATTTTTCATTGTCACTCGATCGACCCATAGAGTGAATTTGAGCTTTGAATCCCATGCCCTCTTATTGTCCTCCAACAATCTTTTGATGAGCTTGATTAGGCTTTTATTGGAAGATTCTGCTATTCCATTTTCTTGAGGATAACAGGGGGTGGAGTGAATCCGTGAAATTTTGAACTGTTCACAGAACTTAATCAGAGGCTCAGGCTTCAAAAAAGCAGCATTATCAGTGACAATTCTACTGGGACAGCCAAATCTGGCTATGATATCCTCCAGGAAGCTGATAATAACCTTGTGACAAGCACTCCTAGTGGGGGCCGCTTCTATCCACTTAGTGAAATAGTCTGTCGCAGTCAGGATCCATTTGTGTTGGCCACTTGAAGGAGGATTAATCTCCCTAATGAAGTCCAACCCCCACTGTTGAAAAGGTGTTGAAGCTACCATAGGCTTTAGTGGCAGTGAGTTGAGCTTCTTCTTTCCTAAGAACCTTTGGCATTTGATACAAGCTATAGCTTCTCTGCAGACATCAGTGAACAAGGTGGGCCAATAGTACCCAACCCTAAGAATTTTGTGGGTTGTAGTCTCCCAAAAATGATTCCCTTCACAAAGGATGCCACGGAACTCAAACATAACTTTCTGGGGTTCCTGCAGGTTCAGAAACCTCAACAACACCCCTAGGGGGTCTCTCCAGTACAAGACTTGGTCAATGAGGCAATACCTTATCGTCCTGAGCTTTAAAGGTATTGCCTTACTTTTACCCATTCCCTCAGGGGGCTTCAACTCTTGCAGAAAGTACAAAATGTCACGGTACCAGGTGCATTCTACTAGTGATGAGCCATCATGCGAGATTTTCCTGGATGACTCAGTTGGTTGATTTTCTAAGCAAGTATTTATGAATCTAACCCCCAAGGCCCTAAAAATGGATTCAACCAACATATTGGCTAAACCCTGCCCTTTAACAAAATTGGTGGGCTTTATCTCTAGGTCAAACTCCAAAATCTTGGCGATCCGTTTACCTCTTCTTCCATCTACGTCAGGCTGTATAAGGATATCCTTCACAGATGATGAAGGCACGTATGCAGTCACTTTTGAGTGAAAGACATAGAATCTGAAAGCTTTGAGAGATTTCACTAAGGCATAAGCTTGTTTCTCCATGATTTCATACCTGAACTCTGCATCTCTTAATGCTTTGCTGAAGAAGGAAATGGGCTGCTCTCAACCCTCCTTGTTTTTCTGCAACAAGACCGTTGCTACTGTATCAAAAGAAGCAAACAGAAAAATTAGAATATCCTTGGAATAGTTAGAACTGATTAGCACAGGTGCCTCAGTCAACGCCCTTTTTATTTGGACGAAATATTCCCTGGGCTCAGTAGTCCATTTTACTTCATTTCCTTTCCTGAGCATGGCAGTGATGTGTTTCACCAACTCGACAAAATTTGAGATGAATCTCCTCAGAAAATTAATCTTCCCCAAAAAGGCCTGAACTTCCTTCCTAGATCTGGGAAGTGACAGGGTCTGAATTGCCTCTACCCTGTTGGGATCAATCCTCACTTCCTCTACTGATACCATATGGCCTAACAAATTCCCCTCCTTCATAGAAAAAATAGACTTTTTTGGATTTAAAGAAAGGCCAAAATTTCGAAATTTCAGGAAAACCTTCCTTAGGTGACAACAGTGCTCCATATCAGACCTGGAGAAGACTGTGATGTCATCTAGATATATCACCACAAACTGGTCTTTCTTTCCTATGAAGGCCATATCCATAGCTCGTTGAAAATTTTCTCCTGCGTTCACAAGTCCAAACAGCATCTCGGCATACATGAATGTCCCCCAAGGAGTGGTGAAAGTTGTCTTCTCTCTGTCCTCGGGCATGACTGATATCTGATTATACCCAGAGAATCCATCAACCATGGATATCCTGGATGCACTAGTTACCCTCTGCAATATGTGTTCCATGTTGGGCAAGGGATAATTGTCTTTCTTTGAGCTCCTATTGAGGTTGTTGAAGTCAACACAGAGCTTGATTTCCCCACTTTTCTTCCTCACCGGGACTAAATTGGCCACCCACTCATAATATCTCAAGGGAACAATGATTTGGGCATTTAACAGTTTCTTTACTTCTCTCTCCATGACAAGCAACAACATGGGATTTATCTTTCTTAACTTCTGCCTAAATGGATTAGCCTCCTCCTTCAGTGGGATTTTGTGTTCAATGACAGATGTGTCATATGTCTTGAGGTCATCATAAGTCCATGCGAAAACATCAATAAATTATCTTAATAGCTCAGTATATTTGGGTCTCTATTCTTTGGTTAGGCTGGTTGACAACCTGACAAATTTAGGCTCCTCCTGTGTGCCAATGTTGCACTCAGCTGAATCGACATCTTCATTCGAAACTTCACCCTTTACTGCCACATCATTACCATCAAACAATCTTTCTAAAGGGACTAGTCCCTTCGGAATGTGATTGCTAGGCAGCTGAATAATCTGGTGATTATAAATTTTATTTAAAAATACCTCAAGGCAGGGGTGATCCTCAAGGTCAAGGTATTGATCAATGTGCAACACAAAAAATTCATCGTCAGCCTGTAGAAAATTCTTGATTTCCAGATTGTCTTCGAATACCTTCCAATGTCTAACATTGTCCGGTACAGATGGCCTATATTTTATCTCAACATCATATTTTCTCTTAGCCGGCAGAGGAATCCTAAATAGACTCGCTGAAATGGCTATGGAATCAGCCCAAGAATTTTTCTCCCTTGGAATAAAAGAGATGTTGAAAGCTAAGAAGAAATTTCCAATCAAGTCCCACACCTCATCTCTGTAGCTCCTGAGCCAAGGATGCTTGGCCCAATAAGAATTTTTGACTTGTTGAATAAATACCTCAGCATCTTTGAACAATGCTATCTCCTCTACCCCCATCTCCTTTACAGCCCTTAAGCCCATAACCAGAGCTTCGTATTCCACCACATTATTGGTGGCTTCAAATTCTAGCTTGTATGACAGGGACATGGTTTCCTGACGAGGTGACACCAACACCACTCCAGCGATAGCACCTTTGCTAGAAGAAGCCACGTTGAAAAACATCTTCCAAATAGAGGTGGTTGGAGGAGGCATCTTTTGATTAAAAGGGGGTTGCCTTCTGATTTGAAAAGGGGCTTCAGGAGCAACAATGAGTTGTAACAAACTAGATCCCAAATCAGTGTCTAGTGCAAAGATAGGGTGATTGGTGGGATCTTCCTCATCACTAACAATGTAAGCCAGCTGGGCTTCTCTGTACAACCTCCTATGTTCCCCTCAAAATACTGGAATGGTATCATATGTGAGATCCATTTGTAATGTTCCTCCAAGTTTTTTAATCCAAGATCTTGACAACAACATGCCGAACTTGGGAGGAACATCGACTACTATAATGTCCATGACCACGCTTTTCATTGGCAGCTGAAACAAAGAGACAACCAAATATTTTATGACTCTAAGGCATTGCACCCTCCTTGAATAAAAAAAGTACAAATCATGTTAAGCCTTCATCACCTCTAGTCCCAATTCTTCCATGACTATTTTGGGCATAAGGTTGTGGGAAGCCCCTAAATCCATGAGGCAATTATGCAACACCTTATCATGTATGTTTAGGGATGTGTAGAAGGGAGGGGATGAATCATCTTTGTATTCTACCATGGGACCTAGGACAACTGTTGGCTTTTCATATTGAAGATTTATTGAGTCTGTGGAAGGATGGGGGGGCTCAGATTGTAGCATCTTAGAGAGGGACCTTTTAAAATCTTCATTTTTAACTAGTTATAAGAGGGGTACAAGAATTCTGATCTTATGAATCTCATGCTCAAAACTAAAAGAGGAGAGGGGCTCGGGAGGGTCCCTTACCTCGGAGATAGGCTCTTTGGTTGCTGCCGAAGTATTCTGATTTTTATTTTCTTTAGTAGTTGTTGCAACAACTTTAGCAGGCCTTTCTGCTATGAGGGGTTGATCCTGGTTGTCAAAAGTATCATCTTTCTTCTTTGACCTGAGATGGTATCTGTTAGGGGCATTGCTGGCCTTCTCCACTTTACCCAACTCATTGATTTGGACATTCATAAGGGACTCTTCATATGCATATTGAGTCAAATGGGGAAAAGGGGAGGTGCCTTCAATGCAGTGAATTTTAGGGTCGAGTTCTTTTATCTCCTCTCCTTCCTCATGAGAAACTATGTTGTTTTGGAGAGGGGTCTGAATCCTATGATCATCTCTGTCTCTACTCCTTTGTTCCCTTGGGGAGGACTATGGCACATTGTTACCAGGCCTCCTGAAACCTCTATTATCAGTATTCTGGGGATTTCTGTACACGGGCTTCCCCTCTAACTCCCACCTTTCCATCCTAGCTGAAAGAGACTTCAACACTTTAGTTACCTCATCCGTCTGAGGAGGAAGGGGAGAGGAATGGGATGAGGAGGCTTCATTTCTCCTTCTAGATATGTCTCTGTTAGCCTTACTCCTGAGTCAGTCAACAACCAATATATTAGACTCTACTTCTACGGCTGCATCCTGTATGTGCACCAGAGTGGTGGCTCTCCTTTCCCTCAACAGGAAGCAGGAATCAGGATCAAAAGCGCTAGCATAAGTGATCTTTGCAGAGGCTTCTGAGGGCTTGATTTTAGCAAGGATTTTATTGTACATTTTTTTAAATCTTTTGGAGAAGTCAGAAACAAACTCTCCTTCTTTTCTCTTCAAATATCCAAACTCAGTCATGTAATGCATGAAGTCTTTTTTGTCTCTCCACTGTCTCAAAAAGGCATTATCCAAAGCCTCTATCCCATTAATAGATCCAAGAGGCAGTGCCCTAAACCATTTTCTAGCCTCACCCTCAAGGCTATGGACGGAAATGCTCATCCACACATCTGCATGCATGATGACATGGTCATTTGTAAAACTGTAAAAGTCTTCAAGGTTTTCTTCTAGAGTTATGTCCCCCTCACCTGTAAACTTGGGCAACTACTTGAGGTAGCCATCTGCTAGAAGGGCGTTGAGAGGTTGGGATAGCAAAAGGGGAACATACGTGGTGGCTATAATAGCCTCCATTCTAGTCATAGGGGGATTTTCTCCTGCCATAGAGATATTAGGTGGAGGAGAACTCGGAGGGGAAGGAGCTTGAACCGAGGATACTAGAAATAGGCTTATAGGGGTAAGGGAAGTGACAAGGGTTTCTCCCTCTAATCCAAAACCAGGAGGAGACAAATCGACAGGAACACTTCCAAAATTGTGGAAACAGGAGGCTTCAGAAAAAATTTTGTTTCGAAGCTAAGGAGGAGAAAAAGGATTTTATACAGAAGGAGACGACAAATTACTTGGTTTGGCGGTGGAATCTTCTCCTTGGGGGGCCTTTCCTCTTTTAAAATTTGCCTGCGGCTCAGCTTCAGGCATAGCTAGAGGAAGCTGTAGATGGAGTCGTCACAATGGAGTCACCAAGTGCACAGTAGCAATATTCAAAGGATCTGATGCTTAATGCACCTTCAGAATCAGAGGCTCAATGTCGTTCAATCTCGGGGAAAATTTTCAACTTCATCCCCGACAACGACACCATAAATGTTAGTTTTGGAAGTCACTCTTGGATTGCAGCAGGGGAAAAGCCTGACACCAATCAATTTTATGTCACAATTTGTTTATAAAGGTTTATCAAATGGAAAGAAACTCAGAACCATATCGTTGTAACTCAGAAAAATGGGCTGGAACAACAGTGACATATGAGGTCTTGACCTAACTTAAGCCAGTAATAATGATAGTGGTGAGTAAGTGGAGGGAAAGAGAGGGGAAATAAAGTTTGCCTTGGACATCTGGTCTTCCAAAAACCTTTACAAAAGAGGAAAAGTATCAACTATGAGATCCTTTCAGAGCCAAATAAACTTCAAAATGAACCTAAAAAGATTATGGAGCTGATATAATCAAACCTACATTATATAGCTATGCAACACTTGACTGGATCATCCATGCCCAGGCTTTCATATTCAGAGGAAGAAGGAAAAGAAGAAGTTGCTTGCCATTAAACAAGAAGTCTCAAATGTTCTTCTATAACCAGAGAACCAGAGGCTAAATTAAAGCTTTACAATCAGAAGTTGTGCTCTACCATCGATGCTTACAAAAATACAAAAACTGAGTAAATATACCCCTCAACATTCGCCCAACAAAGGCATCTTAGAACTTCCAGGGCGTGGCATCTCTTCAGTTAAATCTAGCCTAAAATCCTTTAGCAAACGTCACCTTAACTTTGCATGGCCTTTTCAAGGGGGGGTAACGGAAACATTAAAGGCTAAAATAGTGTTTGCAGACTCCTCTGGTCAGACGAGGACTCATCATGGCTTCTTTGAAGAAACCAACATACAGGACCATCTCGGGTAGACTGTCTGCTGGAACCTCCATGCTTTGCATTTAATGAGTGAGTGGAGGTTTCAACTACCTCCCCCAACATTCACTTACTTTCAGCAGGGACCAAGATCGAGGTCGAGCTGAACTGGTACCTGAAGAATGAAGTGATCCCTTCTGCAGCTAGACCCGATGCTTTGGCCCTTTGCATAGCTCTTTCTATCACCCCAAGTGACCACGGGCTGTGACCCTGTGCCTATATTCTAAGGCACTTTTGGGATTTTGTAATTCGACGATTCTTAATACGGTGAAGAAAAAGACCCTCTATTTGTTGAGAAATACTGAGAGGGGGGGTGAATCAGTATTTGAGCTATCAATAATCTGTTTTAACTTTTCTTTCACTGACAAATCTTAGTCTACTTCATAGAGATCAATTGTTGTATATTCTTATGAAAACAGTAGTACATACAGAGATCTTATTATGGATTTCTTCATTTAGCAGATATCTTTTAAACAATAATT
>JASDQU010320536.1:0-13135 GCA_032191745.1 Picea mariana
AGTTTAAGTGCAGTCGACAGTGATGTCAGCATCTCGGATGCGTGTGGAGGATAGGCTAGCTAGAGCTAGCAACTGGTCGCCTTGGAAGGCCAGGATTGTCTTTGTCTTGGAGGACCTCGAACTATGGGATATAGTTCAGGCAGTTGTTCCTATTCCCCCTGCTACTGCTCCTATCTTATTAGCAGAGTTCAGGAAGAGGAACAACAAGGCAAAGAGGACGATATGTGATGCAGTGCGGGATCACATCATTCCCCACTTGACTAGGAAAGCTTGGACATTTGAGATGTGGGCATCTCTATCCAAGCTTTATGAGAGCTTTAATGAGAACTGAAAGATGGTTCTTCATGATCGACTCAGGGGCATTCGCATGCTCAAGAGTGAGTCGATATACCCAAATCAGAGACGAGCTTAGAGCTGTTGGAGAGGTGGTGGACCTAGATTCTATGGTGAGGACAGCCTTAAAGAGCTTTACCAAACCATGGGGTCCATTTGTTCATGGCATTGTTGCCAGGGAGGTCATGCCCACTTGGGAGAGGATGTGGGATGATTTCGTTTAGGAGGAGACTAGACTTGTCTCAGAGGCTTCGGGACAGCAACAGACAGTGCAGGGTGATGAGGATCTTGCTCTTTGGACAAAGGGCAAGAAGAAAGCCAGCTAGGGAGGTCAGCAGGGTCCCAAGTTTGGGGCCCCACCACAGGGAGGAGAGAGCAGCAGTGGGCAGAAGAGAGATATGAGCAAAGTGAAGTGCTTTGTTTGTAAGAAGTTGGGTCACTATGCTGGACAGTGTCCCAATAGGAAGAAGAAGAAGGGTGGAACCGCAGCTACGATAGAGGATGCAAAGTTTCAGACTTTGTTTCAGAGAGAGTGTGCTTTCCTCATATGCTGCACTTCAGTTGAGACGACACCCAGTGTCTGGTATATTGATAGCGGGGCTTCGAGCCATTTGACTGGAGTCAGAGAGCACATGACTGATCTCAAAGACACAGAGGTCAGTATGGACATTTCCCTCGAAGATGACTCCTTGGTCAGAGTTGTTGGGATTGGCATTGTTACCTTTCACAAAGATGGCATGCCACCTATATCGCTTAGGGACGTTCTCTATGTCCCTGGGCTGAAGAAGAATTTGATTTCAGTTTCTACCCTCCAAGATAGAGGTCTTGAGGTGTCCTTCAGAGGGACCAAGGTCTTCACACACCCTAAGGGGTCCTCGCTTGCCTCAGGACAAGTGATTGGAGTGAGGGATGGGAAACTGTTCAAATTGCTTTTTCAGCTTCTTCATGCATTGGTAGTGAGCAGCGACAGCAACAGACAGACATGTGAGCTATGGCATCGTAGGATGTCCCATCTACATCATGGAGCTCTTGGAGGACTGAGAGAGGTTGTGACCAGTGTGCCACAAATCAGTACAGAGCATCAGGATGTTTGCAGAGGGTGTGCGCTTGGTAAGTTTACCAAGGCCTCGTTCCCCAGCAGTGACATCAGGTCAGCTGGGATATTGGATTTAGTACACACAGATGTGTGTGGGCCCATGTCTCGAAAGTCCTTGAGTGGTTGTGAGTACTATCTCACATTCATTGGGGTCTACTCAAGGAAGACTTGGATCTATTTCATGAAGACCAAGAGTGAGGTCTTCAAGAGGTTCCAAGAGTTCACAGCTCTTGTGGAGAACCAATCTGGAAAGAGGATCAAGGTCTTGCAGTCGGATAACGGAGGAGTGTATTCCTCCATTCAGTTCATAGACTTCTATGCCCAACATGGGATCATAAGACAGATGACCTTACCATACAACCCCCAACAGAACAAGGTTGCCGAGAGGAAGAATCAGACTATCATTGGTGCAACAAGATCCATGCTGCACGATCATAGTTTGCCTCTTTACCTATGGGCAGAGGCGAGTGCTACTGCAGTTTACCTGCAGAACAAGAGTCCCCACATGATATTGGGGAATATGACTCCTGAGGAGGCCTTCACTGGTCGGAGGCTCGATGTTGAGCACATCAGGATCTTTGGGTGCTTGACCTATTCTCATGTCCCCTCAAAGAATAGGACAAACCTAGACCCCACAGCCCAACAGGGGATTCTAGTTGGACACTCACAGGTTTCCAAAGCCTACCGTATCTACATTCCATCACTTAGGAGAATGGTGGTGAGCAGAGATGTCAGATATGAGGAGGATAGGGCTTTTCATAGATCTCTTGAGTCGAGAGTCAGTGTGGAGGATGATGCAGAGGCACTAATTGATGTCTCAGAGGGAGCACAACCTCAGGTTTCGCTACACCAGTATCAGGGGTGACAGGGTCACCATGCACAACTTTAGGGTCACAGTCAGAGGGTGTTCAGTTAGAGGGGGTAGAGGCTTCAGGATCTCAGAGTGTTGAGACTAGACCTGAGGCAGTTACTCTTAGGCAAAGAGACCTTACTTCTCCATTGACCGCTTCAGGGAAGAGGAGACCTAGATGGTTTCAGGAGACCCTAAAGGAGGCCAAGAAGAACGTAGGGGAGCCCAAGAGCCAGATCAGAGAGAGTAGACCTCTAGTGAGACTTGGATCATATTTGGCCTTAGTGACGAGTATCTCGTATACTGAGCCATAAACATTTGCACAAGCAGCGGACCAGCAGGTTTGGAGAGAGGCCATGCTGGAGGAGTATGACTCCATTGTGCGCAACGATGTTTGGGAGGTGGTTGCGAGGCAAATGGGGAAGTTGGTTGTGACTTCCAGGTGGTTGTACAAAACCAAGTATGCTGTAGATGGAAGCATAGAGAAACACAAGGCCCGATTTGTGGCGTGAGGCTTCTCTCAGATAGAGGGAGTCGATTATGATGAGACATTCGCACCAGTTGCGAGATACACCTCGATCAGGAGTATTATTGCCATAGCGGCAGAGATGGGTTGGAGCATTCATTAGATGGATGTGAAGACCGCATTTTTGAATGGGTTTATAGATGAGGAGGTCTACATTGAGCAACCATAGGGGTTCGAGGTGAGTGAGAGGGAGACTCACGTGTGCCTTTTGAGAAAGGCACTTTATGGACTAAAGCAAGCTCGTAGAGCTTGGTATTCATGTATTGACACATACTTGCTTCAGATGGGCTTCGAGAAGAGCGATGTTGATCCTAACCTCTATTACATCATTAGAGGTGAGGACACACTCATTCTCATTCTATATGTGGATGACTTGTTCATCACAGGAGCCGAGGATCTCATAGCTGAGTGTAAGCTGGGACGTGCATTAGAGTTTGAGATGAGTGACATTGGGTTGATGCACTATTTTCTGGGTATGGAGGCATGGCAGGAGGATTTACACATATTTCTCGGGAAGGGGAAGTATGCTGCAGATATTCTGAGCAGATTTCAAATGGAGGACTGCAGACCTATGTCGACACCCATGGATACCAACTGGAAGAAGCTTAGTGCTTCAGATTCCCAGTTGGTAGATGCTACAGTTTATAGGCAGTTGATCGGTTCACTTATGTATCTGGTCAACACTAGACCAGATATTTGTTTTGCTGTGAACACTCTCAACCAACATGTGGTAGAGTCGAGGAGTGTTCACTGGATTGGGGCAAAACATGTGTCGAGGTACATTGCTGGGACAGTCGATTTTTGCCTGGACTATATCAGATGTGATGGGGTGAGTTTGGTTGGCTACACCGACTCAGACTTGGCAGGATGTGCTACTGACAGGAAAAGCACCTCAGGGTGTTGCTTTGGTTTGGGGTCAGTACTTGTTTCCTGGTTCAGTCGGAAGTAGAAGTCAGTTGCTTTGAGTTCCGCCAAGGCAAAGTACATGGCGTCTGTCAGGCCAATTGCGAGGCCATTTGGCTTCGTAAGATGCTTGTAGGATTATTTGGTTGGGAGTTGCCACCGATTGTCATACATTGCGATAATCAGAGTTGTATCAAACTCTCTGAGAATCCAGTGTTCCATGATCGGTCAAAGCACATTGAGATCAGATATCACTTCATCAAAGATTGGGTTCAGAGAGGGGTAGTGCAGTTACAGTATATATCGACTGACGAACAGATTGCAAACATTCTCACCAAGGCCTTGCCAAGGGGCAAACATGTCCACTTCAGAGACAAGATGGGCTTGGTGTGAAACACTTTCCTCAGTAAAAGGGAGTGTTGATATTATGTACCTTGGGAAGTGTTCCCCATGTGTTTGTGAGCTCCTAAACACATGTCGGAAGTACTACTACTATGTACTTTGTGCCTTGTACTTTATGTCTAATTTCACTTTGACTTAGGAGATTTAAGTCAAAAGTGAAATTTGGGGATGCTCTGAACCTTAGATTGGAGATGAGATAGGATGATCTCAACCATCCAATCTTTAGGTTTCCTTATGGAGGTTCAAGAGAGGTGCAAAGGGAAAGGAGGAGCTCATTCACTCATTTGTTCACTTGGAGAGTTTGAGAGAGAGCATGAGGATGAGGTTTGAGGCTATGGTTGAGGAAAGCTTGGGCACTTCTATCCATGGAGGCAACCAGCAAGCTTAGGTCCTTATTTATTTAGTGGAGTGGTTCTTGCTTGGAGGAGGGCGCATCATCAACAGGGAGGACTTTCAGAGCTCAGATTGTAGTGAGGTCTGTTTCAGTGGGAAGCTACATCTCAATATCAGAGTATTGTGGGAGGGTTTCTCCATCAGAGATTCTAGTTGGCAGAGAGCTTCAGTTCAGTTGTCTTGACAACATTTATGGAGGGAACACCATCCTAGGGCGCACTTGCTTCAGTTGGGCTTGTATTGCAGCTTGGATCAAGCTGCTATTGTATCAGGTTCTTATGTTTATTGTACTTGTTGTATTCCACCTTCTATTCTCCACATATATACACTCATATTCCAAACTGGTTTTCCCCGAGGGGGTTTTATCCAGGGTCATGTTGACCAAAAATACCTGTGTCCATTTTCATGTATGGAGTTTAGAAGTACAGTATTTTCAGCAGTAAAGATCTCTAGGTGTGTTACATATATTTTGGTATGCATGTGCTAACCTTTTGGTGACAAAAACTACATGCTAGAGCACCTAAATGGCCTATGTAACCGTAACAAATCAGCAAAGAAGTTACTAAACTGTTTGCTGTTATAAAACAGCAGCAAACCCTTGTTTAACAGTTGAAACTTAGAGCCAACTTTAGGTCAAAGACAGACCTAGTTGGCAGCTTGATAGGACCTGGAATCTTCAGAAGTATGGGCTGACCATGGAGTTCAGCATGCTTGACGACCTTCTTGACTTTCATCAGTTTTTATACAGACATTGCGGTTGTCTGTGGCTCGACAAAATCTGGTCTAACTCTTTCTATGTAATCAAACATGGCAGGTGCTTGGACTAGACTATCATCTATATGCAAAGTAACACTCTCTTTAGAAATAACAAATTGGAGACAATTATTTGTCAAATCATGACCTAGCATTACTTCACACGCAGAGTCATATTCCAAAAGAGTACAGTAGGTTATCTTGTTACCAACCATGATAGGCAACCTTTCTACTCTGTGCTTAATAAAGATTAGCTCATGATTTATTTCCCTGAACCTGGTATTAAATGGTTCCCACAAATATTCTGGATTGGAACTATATCTAGCACAAGAAATCATGGACCCTGTGTTTATCTGAGCGTCCAACTGATAAAATTTATATCTTGGGAACTTCAAAGATATAGTGATGACAAGTCTATCTTTTAAACCTAACATTCTTAAGCATTGAGAATGTTTTTCGGTGTTTTCATTTCTAACTTGTTCTCTTGGAAGAAGCTCAAATGCATCTACTGGAATATGCTGTAAAGCTACCATTCATCTTTCCGTTTCTTCAAGTTCAGGATTAGATCTTTGCACTGATTCTTCTTCTTCAATAAGCTTTGCTAATTCATGTTGGTATTGAGCTAGTTTACATTCTAGCTCAGCAATAAGAGCCTGCTTTTCTTGGATAGTTTTCTGTAAAAGAGACAGCTTTGCAGATCTTTGCTTGTTATGAAATTTTGCATGAATTTCTCTGGGCTGATGCTGCTTATATCTAATGAGAAGAGTGTCCATGGGTTCACTAGGTATGGCGGTTATGGATTTGGGAAGTGGCTTAGATTTGACAGAACACTTCGTGGCTTACACACACACACATTACATTGCCTACCCCTTTAAAGTGCTTTGTCCCCAAAGCATTTATAGAAAAGCTTATGTCTTTCTTCTGGCTTGGAATGCCTTTTCATGATTCTCAATTCTTTGGAGCTTTGATGGTTGACAATACGAGACGATATGAGTTACAAAGATTTGAGCAAAACTTTCAAACTTTGAAAGGGTCATACCACCCTATTTCATTTTTCTGCAAAACTGTGTGGCAACGACTTCTGTGATTTGCAACGTGATCAATGTCCAGACCTAAGCTTCTCTTCAATGTAATAGGATATTCACTTAGCTTCTCATATTGATTTTGTCCTTGGTTAGTTCATTGAATAATACAATGATTATTATAATTAGGATGTCGATAAAGCATCCTTGTATGTTGTGTCTTATTTTTAGGACCTTCCTCTTTTGATACTTCTGATGAATTAATGGTTGATAAGATTTCAATTGGATATGTATTGGTTCCTGTCTTCAAGGTCTAGATTTTTATATTCAATGGCTTCTTTATTTCCACTGAATTGGTTATTGTTTCCCTATCGATCATTGATTCTTTGTTGGTAAGTTGTTCCAATATTTCTTGTTCCAACTTCTTTTCACTCTTTAACTTCTTAATCTGTGCACTCAACTTTTGACTATGATTCTTAAAGCGTAGAAATTTCTTCGTCTTTACTCGTGATAACTTTGTCAAATTTTTTTTTTTTTTTGATAATTTTGTCAATTTGATAACTAACCTCTAACTATCTTTAAGGATCATCTTTGAGATATCTTTAAAGTCTTCCAATGAGGGAGCTTCTAAATTTGATTTCATTGTAATGTCCGGCAATATTATATTCTTTTTATAGAAAAATGTCGAAAACTTTTTCTCCATGTTTAAGATGAAAGTACCTAGTGGTTTTAGCCAAGTTGAACCAAGAATTATGTCAACCTCCTTTATAAACATAGTTGTAACATTGAATTGGGATGTGTATTTATAACCATCAATTTGTTTCTTGGGATATGTATTTATAAGCATAGTTGTATTGATTGCCAAAAGTGTTTCTTTTTTATTATACTTGGCTTTGGAATTAATCACGGATTTGTGAAGTTGATGTTGATGCAATTTTCTTTATGGTTCTCACCAATAATAATGTTAATCTTTTTTCTTGCATGCTCCCTTTGAGTGTTAATTATTTGAAGCACGAAGTTGGAAGACCTTTACCGAAAAACCTTCCTTATTTTTAATAAATTTGATTTTCAAGAGCTTTTTAACTTTTAAATACTCCTTTTTTCATTGATTCCATTAATATCAAAAGGGTTTCTATATTTCCCTTTTGAAACTTTGAATACCTTTTGACCTTTCAAGAATCAATATAATAAGAGTAAGTTGTTGATTTCAAAAAAACTGAGGTAATCCTTTAATATGACAATTTCCACATTTAGCGTATATATGTGAAATAAAAGAAGTTTTCCTTTATATTTTGGTCCTCTATTAATTGCATTTGTTTAGTTTGATTCTGACTATAGGTTACCTCGGTTTTTAATGAATTCTCAAAATTATTTTTGGTCAATCGACACGATTCTCTTATAAAGTGTGTGTCACGATTTACCTCAGGATTGAAATGTGAGACGCATTCAACCTTCATTAAGTATTTCCCAGGCCGTGAGAGCTGCATACACCGCAACTCACGTTTCCCAAAGTGGCCGACAAGAAACTCTGCCAGCTTTTGTGGTCGCGGCTTCGAGCGTTCATAGAGACTGTAATTTCGGGAACAACAGGGAAAGTGCGCCGACAACAAGGAACAATTGGGAACAGTAGGGAATGCGGGCACAGGGATAGCGACGAATAGAGAACAAGGTTATCCGAGGGAACAGGGACAGCAACGGGAACATAGATAGCAAGTGGGGGAACAATAAGGGCACAATGGAACAGTTTTCAGTCCTTTGTCCCCAATAGACAGACATGTATTGTCCTGATCCTTAACCTTATTTTTGTGTTTCTTCTTGTCCCCTATGGCAATGCCAATACATTCAACACACATAAAAAATGGGCAAGAGGTACCTGTCTCTCGTGAAACAAACGATTTAGGTCAAGTGAAAATTGCCACTTCAAGCAAAACAGGGAAGTGGGTTTGGGTGAATGCCAAACAGTTTCGGGGTATTTTAAAACATATAGTTGCTCGTTTAAAATGGGAGAAGACAAGGAAAAAATTGGCCCTCCGTAATAAACTGTCAAACAAACCTCTTTTGCAAGGGGGTAGCAACAACATGACTAAAGACAACAGTGATTATGCATTGTACAGTCCCAAATCCACACCTCACTTGGTCACCTGACTTGTATGTGCAAGAGTTACTAAATGCCAAGAGAAGATTGGAGGTTTTGGAAGTCAAAGAGCATGAGAGGGACCTTAAAATCCAGCTATTGACAGTAGAAAATCGGGGCTTAGCAGAAAACAATAAAGTTTTAAAAGGTCAAGTGACATTGTTGCAAGAAGCCCTTCTGGCAGCAAAGGTTGAATGGCAAGGCATGAAAGATGTTGGGCAAATCAGGGAAGATTCTGCTGTGGAAATTAGAGAGGAGATGAACTCTAAAACATCCAAAGTTGAAGGGAAAACAATTGAACAAGAAAACACCCAAGGAACGAAAGCAAGGGATGAAGAGAAAATAGATCTTACAAAAAATTCCAAAACTTGGGCACAAGTTCTTAGCAATTTTGCTAGTATGGTAAAAGAAACAAATATCCAGGGGGGCGACATGCACGAGAGAGAAATCAAAGAAAGACAAGTAAGATCAACAAACATAATTATCAAAGGTGTAAGAGAGAATGGAAAAAAATAATGTACTCTCGATCTTGCAGGTGAATTTTTGACGGACAAGTTGCTTTGGCAAGGTCGAATTTGTCAAGCATGGAGGGTGGGTAAACCTAGTGACGAGAGAGCTAGGCCCATAAAAGTCATCATGTCAAGCATACATGACAAGCAAGTTCTACTAGGCAAGAAGCAACTCCTGAGGGGCTCTTTCTTTTTTCTAGACGAAGATTTAACTATTAGACCACAAGAGGAAAGAAGGGAAGAGTTGTCAAAGGTTATGACAACAAGGGATGAGGGCAAAAGGGCATGGTTGTTCAAAGGCAAAGATGTTATTGCCTTTTTCGGTCCTCATTCTAAAACAGGACAAGGTGGTACAACAAACTCATTAGCAGGAAACTATGCAACAAGGCCAGTATTGGAAAATAGGGGTGAAGACTCAACTTTGAGTCTTGTAGGCCAAAACAAATAGCAATCAGATTATACCCAGGTTTCCTTAAGATTAGTTTGTTGGAACTGCAGAGGTTATCCTTGGAGACGGGGCCCTGGGTTAGGACCTATCGCGAAAGATAGAGACATAATTTGTCTATTGGAAACACATGAGCATGAATGGTGCAAGACACCTTTGTTTGAAGGGTATGTGAAGATGGCAGTGTGGAACAAGGCAACTGAGAATGGCAAAAGAAACGGGGTTATCATGGTCTTAGTGAGGAAAAAAAAGGTTGTCTCATTCAATTAGAAAGAGAAGACTCAAATAAACAATTCATTTGGTTTAAAATATCAGAAAATGGTAACACGATCAGAATTGCAACATGTTATTTTTCCCCACAAGTTTCAAAAACTTACAAAAGTAAGGGGCTTGACCACAAAGACCCCTTTGCAGCCTTAAAAAATGATATTGCAACGTACTCTCTGTTGTCGTCCTTATACACACTTGCAAACGTGAGCTTGAGTTCGGCTCACTTAGTGTGTCCATGGAGGCACAATGCCTAGGTTCACAGCCCACGTTGTCACTTTGATCGGAACCTCTTCCGTCTAGGCTCACTCCTAGGGAAGCCAAAGGGGGTAGACCTTAGTTACTAGATGAATTAAGTTAGATTCTAGGAGTTAATTTTAATTTCTTAAGGTTAGAGGGGATTCTAATCCTAAGATGCTAAGGCAACCATGCAATATGCAAGGGTTAGCATGACAAGCAAATCCTTTCCCTAGGTCAACTAAGACTAGTGCTATAAATTGGGCAAGGGGTCAACTATGTTTTCAAGGTGGTTAATTACAAAAGGATTACAAGTTACAAAAGAATTACAAGTTACAGATTTACAATAAAGAATAACTCAATAAAAAATATCATGTACATTCATTTACAAGCTTTACAAAGAATGATATATCACAATTACAATCTAACCAAGTATGTTTAATGTGTGCAGGATAAAGAAGACTCAAGCATCAATCACATCATCATTTACACTAGATCATCAACATATTACTTCATCAACAAGATTATCAAGATCAAGCACAATTACTATGAAGAGATGAAGACAATCTACACTTTTTGCTATCAAACCCCCCAAAATATTGTTAGATGTGGCCAAGGGTTTAATAGTTAGGATTTTCTTAAGGATTTTAAGTTTATTTGGCTTTCACCAAAGCCTCCTCCTCCTGTTGCCAAATAACTGTCGGGTGCTCAAGATAGTAAGGCAACGAGGCCCACCCTAGCTTCCATGGTCAGCCCTGACAGTAAGAGTACTTCCCGGAGAGGACACCCACCTGGAGCGCCACAGGACAGTCCCCTGCCACTACCCTCCGTTGTTTTCCTCAAACCCGTTTTAGATGGTGGAGATGGTGGTCTAAGGTACCCTAAAATAGTCTATTAAGTATATATAACAGTTAGGTAGACTTTTAGGTGTTTAAAAGAGTGTTTTGAGAGTTTTAAGGTACTTGAAAAGTGCAAAATAATGAGATGGCCGAAACTGAAAATGCCCAGAAATGTGTTGTTAAAGCTTAAACCATAAAGTACATCAACACATAAGAAAGAAATGAGATACAAGGCTTAAAGAGATAGATACACTTATCACATGCACATCACATTAGTTGATTAGATACCATAGATCCAATGGCAAGAACAACTTTCCTTATGAGAGGATGAAGAAAATTTAATGTGTTTGCCAAGTTAAACCATTTAAGAAACTCAAGCCCAAGACGTGGCTATTAGGAGATATTACACAATGAAACAATAACCACTTATTGATTAAGCATCACAAGAGATATTACACATGAAATTAAGATATGTGCTTAAGAGAAATTAAGAGCTTGAAAAGTAAACAAACTAAGCAAGATTGCGGCAATTATTAAGTGTGTTGCTCAATGGGCTTAAGAGATGTGAGATCTGATCTAAATCATAAACATTAAGAGCATTAAACCACTTAGATCAATCACATAACATGAGAAAATAAGGATGCCACTTATCCTTACCTCTTTGGGGGTTTCTCACCCAACTAATTAGGTTATTAGTTATTTATCTTGTCTTAGTTTATTAGGGTTTTCTTAGATCTTAATTAGGATAACTTAGCAAGAGATATGAGCAAGAGAGATAATAAACCAAAACAACAAACTAAAAGCAAGCTAGATCTACAAGCAAACAATCACTACCCACGTGGGGTTGAGAAGGTGCCCACACCTTCTAAACCTCATAGCCAAGCTAGAAGAAAAACTCAACAAAAAGGAAAAGCGAGCTAGATCTACCCACGTCCTAGCCTACCCAAAAGATTGAAGAAGAGGGGAGGCCGTACCACTTCCCCTCTTACACCTCAAGCTCAACCTAGCAAGCAAACAAGAAGAAAAGATGCACTACTTAAGCTAGAAAAAGACTACAGAGTAAGAAATAGCTACCAAATTCCCCCAAGGGGTTGTTGAGTGTTGTATGAGTCCTTTTGGGGCAGCCAAGAGCCTCCTATCAGATCTGATGTACCTATTAAAACAACAAGGTCTTCTTGCTAGGATGGCTACATACAACCAAACAAAGTTAAGAAAAACCTTGCCTTTTTGGGACAAAGACTTTCCACAAGACAAGATATATATTTGAGATACTATTGACCTATCAAAAACAATGTATGCTAGCTAAAAAGTGAGATGGATGTATAGCAAATAGAGCAAAGCAATAATCAAGATGGCTGAAGTATGTGAAGCCTCAAGAGACCCTTCCCTTCTAGAAGGTCTTCCCAATGAAACCTTGAAAGCTAACCTGGAATCTTCCTTCAAGGTCAAGCATATACTAGATAAAATGTTAATGCAATAAACATAAATGACATTTCAATTTAAGTTATGCATCAAGATTCATAGGATAAAAGGGCATACACACCATCTAACCTACCTAGATAACACTTTATCCAAGATCTAATATAGGATGATTCATAAAAGAAAACACAACAAAGTTACCTCCATATGCATAAGAGAAGCAAGCATACGCATTACTATTCTTGTTTTCCTCCAAAGCTTCTTGAATTTTATTACCAAAAGAAGTAGATCTTGGAGAGGAATACTCCAAAACCTAAGAGCTAGAATGAAATGAGAATGAATGAGATGAGAGAGAGGGAGAGTTGTAAATCAAGTAGCATAACAATTGCTCAAGATATGGTGATTTGGGGAAGAGAAAAGGGATCTATTTATACTTGGAGAGGCAAACCTACCCCTCTTGGATCTAAGCCAAGTGTCCACCACCAAGCAATAGAGTAGATCTCTAGGCTAGAGCACACTTCCTAGGGTTTGCACAATAGATCTAGGGTGTAGAAAAATAGAAGAATAAATTAGATAGATTTAAGGGCATGTAGGAAGTGTGGGATTCGTGCCAAGGGAGATGGAAAGCCTCAAATAATTTTTTAAATAATTATTTGTTGAGTTCCAAGGTGAGGGAGGGCACACCACTCTTGGAGGGCGCACCTCTTGGGATGAGGAGAAGAGATGAGAGGCTAGGAATAGGTGTGAGGTGTTGGGATTACACAAAGGATGAGGGAAAGGCATGGTATCCGTGCCTAGGCAAGGTGAAGAGTCATCTTACAATAAAAAACGTAACTTTTATTGGAGAGAGGAAAAGGAGGGCGTAACTCTCTTGGAGAGCGCTCCCCTTGGTCAAAATTCAACCCAAACTCAAGTATGGGTGAGGTGGAGTGATAAGGATCACTACTAGGGATTAAAAGAAGGTTAAATGAAGTGAAAACTTAGGAGGGGGCCACACCAAAGTCACA
>JASDQU010320537.1:1632-13008 GCA_032191745.1 Picea mariana
GGTTAAAGAGAGAATATATTTTACTTTTAAGGGATCCACCCTAATCCCATATTTGGAGATGACGAATCTGAGGAGTCGGTCTGATTCGACAGTGAAGATTCATTTGTGAGGGTTCAAACAAATGTGGTAAAACTGACATCGAAGAAAGATGGAACATAAGTGACCAATATGGTCTTGTTAATGAGATGAATGAGTAGGTAAATCATCAAGGTAGGGTTCCACAATATGTTTGATGTTGTGGAAATTATATGACATGGCCCGCTAGAAGGTAGCTTCATCATTTTTAAGACCAAAAGGTACCTTTCGATAAGGAAACATCCTCCAAGGGAAGATGAAGGTTGTTTTATGTTGATCAACCAGTAGAATATCAATCGGGTTATACCCTGAGAAAACATCCATGAAAGAAAAAATGTCGTTGTTATCACAATTATCGATAATATGGTTGATAAAAGGTGTAGGGTAATTGTCTTTGGGAAAAGACTTATTAAGATATTTATAATCGACACATACATGAATGGTCCATTGTTTCTTAGTGACTGGAACAATGTTAGAAACCCATTCAATCACGGGACATGATAAATAAAACCAGACTTCAACAGTTTTTCAACTTCTTCCTTTATAGTTGTGGTTTTATTAGGATGAACCGAATTTTTTTTTTGTCGTACATGTTTAACACCTGGGGAAGTTTTTATCTCATGCACAATGATCAATGGATTGATCCCTAGAATTTCTTCGTAACTCCAAGCAAAGATGTTTCAAAATTCTTTGAACAAAGAGGTATAAACTTCCACTTCCTCGCGTGAAAATTTGGCACCGAGATGAACATTTTTCACAATACCTTCTTTGATCGAGATGTCGATAGCAATCATAGAAGATATGTTTTCAAAATTTCCCTCGAAAATGGTATCCTGGATAAGTATGGAAGATTAGGGAGAATCGACAACACCGTCAGGAAAGTTAGAGTGTATATCTGTCTCAATTTCATCTAAACTAGGAATAAAAGATGAACGATGATGGTTATCGAAAATTAGAGGATAGGGAATCCAACCAAGATGGCAACAAGTAAGTGGTGGATTCCAATAGATGTTTGTCATCTAGTGAGGGAGATCCAGATTGGATGGCATCGTAGGAAGCCTCAACAAGACTAAGTGTCATAGTTTCACCTAGTGCATCAAATTCTAAAGGATTAGGCACAACCCATGGATCAGATAATTTGTAGGATTGATATGCCATCATCGAGATCATATTGATCATGGAAATATGTTGCGAGGTGGGAGGAAGCGGTGTAGGAAATGTACTTATAAGCGAAGAGTATTTTAAAATACTTACTCCTACACTTTCATAATTGATCTTAGTATCTCCCAAGAAATGAATGTTTTTGGATGCGAGAGTGCAAGTGTCGGGGATACAGTAATCTAACTGATCGATAGTGACAATTTTACCTTGATAGGGGAATTGTACACATCAAAACACCGATGAAGAAATGACAGTCATGGCATAAAACCAACTTATTCCTAACAACAAGTTGTAATTGAGGGGATAATTAACTACCTCCACATCGACAGAGACAATCTTTCCTCCCAATTGAACAACTAAGGACTACAAGAGTACCTGAGGAAAAAAACCTCAGCCATCAAATGCTCATAACATTGTAGGGGATTGATTAAGTGCAGGTGATTTCAACCCTTTCTAACAAGCTAATGACATGACATAGGTGGAAGATCCCTCATCCAGTATTGTTGGATGAATGTGTTGGTTATGGACAACAACATCGATCTAAAAAGAAATCTGGTGAGAGAGTCATGACTTGAAATTATCAAGGTTAAACATGATATTATTAGATGAATCGGGATCGATTTCTCCGATGGTGGCCAAGAGTGTTTTATTGTGAATCAATAAATGTTGTAGAACTTCGAGAGCAGACATAGCACACGGTGCTTGATCCAAATATTCAATGATATTGTAGTTTTGGGTGTCATGTGAACTAGGATTAAATGTTGATTTTTGAATAGTTCTCTTGGGAGGGTGTAAGATAGAGTCGAAAGTAGGTTTCTCAATATAAAGTGGCCCATATTGAGGAGTAAAGGTGGTGGAAGGTGGATTCAATGTAGTACCATTAATGACCTTCTCTTTATCAGGTTTAGTCATCATGTCATACCTTGTAGTGCGTGTGGTTAAATCAATCCCATTAAACATATAAATATGGGCACTTGATGAGGATTCCTCACTAGGAGGGTGATTGGGATTATCCCCTACTGGAGGATTAGGGACTTGCGCAGCCATGGAATGATGTTGAGGAAAAGGTTGTGTCAACATAGCAGGTTGGGAATTCCCTTTGAAAAGTTTTGCAACTTTGTCACGATGAGGACATTCTCAACCCTCGGGTGTAATGATCATCACCACAAATGAGACAAAGAAATTTCATATTTCGCTGTGGTTATTTCTCAGGAGCAGGTGGTTGAGTTGGTGGTTTTGTATTTTCATTATTATTATTTTTATTTTTGTGTTTATTTTTCATTTTCTTCTTCTCTTAGATTGTTGCGAAGAAGTAGATTGAATTGCATTCATCTCAGATATCTGAGTTGTGGGGGAGGTGGAGGAGAGTGAATTTGAACCGAAAATGGGTGCAGAAACAGAGTGATTAGCTGAGCTAGTCGATTGTGATGGATATTGGGTTTTGACGACACTGATAATTCCATCTGCATGAGCTATGGAAGATGGTTTGGATAGATCAGTGGACGTGTGGGAAAAATTTGGTATCAACTCATACAAAGTTCTAGATTGGGAGTAAACAAAATATAGGTACTGAGCATGAGAAATGGATTCCTCTTCAATGACAACACCACCCATGGAAACGTCACGAGCAATGGGGGGTAAAGAAGATTAATTAAACTATTCCACCAATAATTGGTCAGGAATGGTCACTTTGATCAACCTTCATCGTCGTATCCACTCATGAATGTGATCAAAGATATGTACGGAGTTAGTTTGATGAAGGGAAGTCAAGAGTTTAGTACCAATATCGTAATAGATGGGTAATTGAAAATGCGTGAGAAAATCCATGGCCAAGGAGTTGAAATCTTGAAAAGTACCACATTGGAGTTCAATGTACCATTTGGTTGTTGCACCCGTGAGTGTGCACTAGAAAAGACGCAACCAGATAGAATCATCCATAAGTGAGTTTGATGAACACTATATATGAAACTTCATAACATGGTTGTTTGGGTCTTCCTCGGGTTTACTGTCAAATTTGGGGATGTCAGAAAGTAACTTAGCAGGAATTATCGGCCAGAAAGGGAAATGTAGTATGGGATCATTTGTCAACCGTGATAAATCTGGTAGATCTAGCATGGCTAGGATTGGTATTTGTCAGCATGGGAACACCAGTAGGGACATAAATTGGTTGAGGTGGATAGTTGTAACCATCAGGCCCTCCTGCATACTATTGTTGTTGGCCGGTATATGCAAGATTCAGTTGTTGTTGAGGAACGCTCATGAATGGAGGGAAACCTAGTTGGTTCTAGGGAGGATAAACATTGTATCACATGGGAGGATAGGTCATTTTATTAGGATGATGTGGATAAACCATTTTCCCTTGAGGGGGTAAACAATTTTTCCTTGTGGAGGGTACAAAGTTGACCCTTGGGGAGGATAAGATTGTTGTCCTTGAGGACCCCAAGTGGGATTCAGGACACCCAGGAAAGGCTACCCAGAATGTAATCTAGAAGGATTAGGATTTGGTATTCCTCTCTGTGGGTTAGGGTATGATGGACCTCCTTAATAAGGTTTATGAAAAATACCTCCTTGGGGTGGTCCCCACGATTGTAGAGGGTTTCCAGAAAAAGAAGGTTGTCCCCCTACCATAGCTTGGGTGACAACTGGGGTTTGACCAATAAAAGGGGGTTACCCCCACTAGGTACATGTAAGGGTGGTTTTCCCCCATGAGGGACATTCCCACTAGATGATGGTTTCCCCCCAGTTGATATTTTTCCCATAGTTGAGTGTGATGCACATGTGTTTCAAGAGGGTTTTGTGGAACACAAGGAGTTGTAGTTTGAAGAGGTGGTTTGGTAGGAGTAACCGTCAAATTACCTTGTATATGACTAGGCATTATGACTCTAATGTTATTTTGTAATTTCATTGACAGGGCAATAGGATTGACTACTTTTTCGATGGGACGATCAATAGTCTGACTGAATAGTCCTGCCTCAGCACCAGTAGAGGTAAGAGGATCAAGAGGTGGTCGATTAAAATTTAAATGTTCGTAAAGATCACGTCTCGATGGAGTTCTACATACAAAATAAAAAGGTGTTTGTTGTGGATTTACCATGTCAGTAGACTGGACATGGGTCGTGTACTCATCATTATAATCTGGTTGAGCGGGTTCCATTTGTCTCTCCATGTAAGTCCTTGTCGGCAGATGAGGACAATATTCTTCTATAATGTTACCAAATGAGTCCAATCGAAGAAGGAGTGGTTCACCAGGAACTTGTGACACATGATTAATAGGAGGAATGGGATCTTCCTAAACCGTAACTAAGGATCTTTCAGGATTTGCTAACAAAGGAGTACCAACGCTCCCAACCAAGGATGATTTTAGGGGCTAAATTTCGCTCATGGGCTAATTTTCCATGGTTTTTCCAAAAATGAGATTCGTTATTTTAAAAATGATTCGCCCAAATTATATACGATACAATTATTTTCCCTTAAAAATCGCCAAAATTTTATAAAAACTGTATAAAATCCTTAGAAATTTGAATATTTTTTCAAAAATATCGTCAAACATTTATAGTTGGCATATGAAGGATTAGTAAGATTCGCCAAGGTTTCTGCATTTTAAAATAAATTTCCATCCTTAAAATCATCCCTACTCCCAACATTTGAATCATTCTCTACCTCTTCACGGTAAAAATATTCAGGTGAATTAGAAGGTAAGGGTTCATAGCCTTTTGGAGGAAGCCCTTGCATCCTACATGATCTACAAATACCTTTTTCATATACAGTTTCAATCTTGATAATCAATTAAGTAAATAAAAAACACTCGCTAAAAATCTAGAAGAACCAACAAGAAAACAATACCTTCTCTTAATGGTCGTACTAGTTGGTGATGAAATCCACCATCATGTGATGAAATTGAGAAGGTGTTAGGATATGGGTGGGTGGATCAATTGCATTGGCGACCTTCTTAATGAACTTACACCTTTGTGCAATCTTCCACACAATAATCATGGATTTACCCTCCAAGGAGCTCGAGTGAGTTTGACCAACATTTTTTTTAGGTACAACGAAGACTTCCCTTCACTGTCACCTCATGTAAGGACCATAAATATTATGGATACTAAGGACACCAACTCACAGTTAGCCTTTGGGAGGTTACATTTGACAGTCTAGTTAGAACATATGGGCAAGATAACAAGTCTGAAATCCTTCAAGAGAACTAAGGACAAGTGGACTAGTAGAAATCTAGATGACCCCAAATGGATTTAGAATTCACGAAGCAAAAAGACAAAATGAAGACAATTGGACCTCAAGAAGAACCCCCAATATACGATCTGACTATTACGAATGGTTTATCCTCAGAGGGATAATCTCCATTACCTACAGAACCCAAACTCATGCGTAACGCTTGTGTGAGAGGGGGATCCCAACTATGCTTATACAAAAATTGGATTTACTCTCCCTATAGCAAGATGTTAAGTTTGTCTTGAATGCTTTGGAGATTTATTCTCACAGCCTAATCCAAAGTGTGAGTCCTAGTCTATTGTTGGTGTAAAGACTCTAAAAGGAAAAAGTTTCTAGATCAATTTTTTAATTAGCGTTGATTTTAGTGGTTGTTCTTTACACAAGGGTAAATGAGAGTGAAACTAATGATGTTGTGATTTGAATCCCCAAAGAAGTAAAAGAATGATAAGCAAACATTTATTTCGATGAACTTATATTTACGAGAAGGAGAAGAGTTTCTTTCTTTCACTACCAAACACAAGAATGCAAAAATTTCATGCAATTTGTTTCCAACAAGAATCCATTTAAGTGCTAAATTCTAAAGAAATATTTTCCGGTGTCCAAAAACCAATCGTAAAAAGTATCTTTCGTTTGATTATAAATGTGAATTGAATGATTTGTTTAATGCTTCTTATAATTTTTTATTTATTTTTTCACAATTGCAGCTTTTATACTATGGGAAGCAAAAATTACACAAACAAAAGGCACTCTCACAATAGTCAATAAGAGACAAAAACAAACTAACGTTTCCAAGAAAGAACACCAAAAACAACAAAACACAAATAAGAAAATATCTGGAAATATATAAATATAAGAGATCAATTAAAACAATAAAGATATCCCTTATTTTCCTTGCAATAGTCTTTAATCGATCAGATGAACAAAAAAGAATCAAAATGAACCCAAAATACAAAGAAAAAGGGTGATTGCAACAAGGAAATATAATAAAATCTAATCAAAGATCAAAAAGTTCAAATGAAGCAAGTTTCATGCCTGACAGAAGACATAAACTGATAAAAACAAGTTATGAGTTAAAAGGAAATACCCAAGCATCACACCCAGTACAAAGGCAGTCAACAATTTTTCAAGATGAGGAAAAATAGGCACTCTGGCTATAACAACACCGGAGCACTAAAACACCCCCTAAAAGACTCTAGGGGAGTTTCGATCATGCAATCAATTCTCTAGATGTAACTGGAGAGGGCATGGGTTTCTGAGAAATTTTTGAAAACAACCTAGAAAATTAAAAACTCATAAATTTTGATCAACAGACTCTGTGAGACAACTTCAGTACTGACAACAGATGTATAGAAGGATAAAAACAACAAACAAGATCTGAATATGAGTGAAAATAAAATACAATACCAAGGAAAGAAACAAAAAATGAAAGATTTGATCCCCAGTGGAGTCGCCAATTTCTGTTGTATGAAAATTCCACTGTGGATAGGTGAATATCCTCTTGGACTATAGAACCCTACTACCAAGACAAAAAGATGCTAACATTGAACACTAACATTCATTTAAATGGAGTTAAACTAGTCAAAGCAAAAAGAGGAAGAAAGTATGATGTACCTTTTTCTGAAGCTTGTCCTCACTTAATCCGGGATGAACTTGATCTCCAAGAATCCTTAGTGATTCCGCAATCCAATGGACAACGAAGAAAACATAGACTTCCTAATCTATCAAGATTAGTTTAAACTAAATTTATCCATAATAGACAAGTATATGCAACAATACACAAACTTGAAGGAAATAGGCAAAGAATATATTAATGAGAACATTACAAGGTACATACCAACTATAGATGCAGTTGTAGAAAACTTTCCAAGTCTTCCTTGTCCAACCCCTTGCTCAAATGGTCCACAATCATAATGACAATAATTTTTTCTAATTATTCTCCCCCTTTTAACCATGAGAATGCCTCCTTTTATAGGATTTGAGAGGCTCAACCACCTTAGTTATATTTGAATAAGTTGAGGATACGACTCCATTAGTTGTGGCATCTTCATTATATGCATCCTAAACCTTGGATTCGAGCCAAAACAACTCGAATCATCTCTAGTTGTATTTATAGATAAGGGGGATTTATTCCCATGATTCTCTCAACCAATCGACGATCCCTCATAACTGGCAACATAGCACTACAATGCTCCCTGCTAGATGGAAAGAGAGCGCTAATGTTCCTTGCATATGAGCAGGGGAGCATTGATCTTCCAAAATTTTGTTAAGATGACCATTTCTCAAGGAAAAACATTTTTCTTAGTTTGTCAAATGATGTGGTTTCCCCTTCCAACATGTTCTAGAGGATGTATCTGTTGAAATAATGTAACTACGAAGAGCATTCTTATTATTGGATTAAATCCCCATTGTGGATTAATCATTATTATTATTTTGTTATTGGATTAAATCCCCATTGTGGATTAATCAGGTCATTATTATTATTATTATTGTTATTAGATTAATCCCCAGTGAGGATTAATCATGTCGGTAATTGTATAAGAACCAAATCCCCTTTTGTGGATTAGTCATCGGACAATTACAAAGTGCAGAATAAGAAGTCGGCCCCAACAGNGAGAAGAAGGGTGGCGCATCTCTTGAGGAGGAATTTTCTGTATTGGTTGAGTTATCTCTTGAACATTGTATAAGCTATTTATGATAAGGAAGTTTTGTTGGGTTTTCTTCCCCAAGAGGGTTTCCCAAGATAAATTTTGTGTCTCTTGTGGATGTGTATTTCTCAATGATCTTGTTCTTATTATGCTCTTATCTTATGAAATGAAAAGAACTATAATAATTGCATAAACATTAACATGGTATCAGAGCCAACCCGAAGAAAGCACAATCTGCAAGAAGAAAAACGTCACTATTACCGTACCCCAAAATTAGGGTTTTGAAAAAGTGAGTATTTTCATCTCTCTATCACCCTAGAAAGTTGCGCCCTCCCCCAAGGATCAATTTGGCACCTAGAGCGCACCTTTTCAGTGGCTAGATCCTCTAGAAAGTGAAACCCTAGTTTCACAAAGTACCAGAAAACCAGAGTATCAGAAGTACCAGAAGTACCAGAAAACAAGAAGCACTAGTCCAGAAATCGGCAGAGCAGATTTGAAGGGGTAAAATTTGGATTTTCTCAAATCTGAAGACACCAAGCTACTCGCCTCAACCAAGCACACCTTCTGGTAAGATCAAAATTTGATTTTGAGCATTTTCAATTTTTGGTTATTTTCGTTGTCGTAAGTACAAGATGTCTACAAGCACAAAGCTTGTTGAGAAATTAGAAGGCATAGACAACTTCCATGCCTGGAAGTATAGGATCGGTCTGATCCTCACAGAGAATGACCTATCAAGATTTATCAAAGAAGAAGTGGAGCAACCCGAAGATGCCATAGAGAAAGCAAAGCATCAGAAGAACTCAATCAGGACTCAGAGAATCATTGCAGATTCAATCAAAGACCACCTGATCCTGTATGTATCGTCAAAGAAGACCCCGAAGGAGATGTTTGATTCTCTAAGTAAGCTATATGAAGGAAAGAACATCAATCAAAAGATGAATCTCAGAAATCAGTTGAAGAATACCAAGATGCAGAAAGGAGAAATGATTCAAGAATATTTCTCCTGAATCTCAGAAATAAAAGAACAATTGAAAGTGATTGGAGACACCATCGACGAAGACGAATTTGTAATGACAACCCTAAATGGTCTTGCAAGACCTTGGGATGCCTTCATCCAGTCAGTATGTGGTAGAAAGGAAAAACTACAGTTTGAAAGCCTATGGGAAGAATGCATCCAGGAAGAAACAAGGGTAGCCAACTGTGAAGCACTACTAGCAAGGGACGATCATCAAGCCCTAGATACTCATACAAAAGGAGGAAGGAAGAAACCCTATTTCAAAAGGGAATATCATAGAGAACCACAACCATCAAACAAATTCAACAATCAAGAATCTCATTCAAGAAATTTCCAGAAGAAAGGACAATGCAAGGGACGATATTTCTCATCTATACAATGCTATCATTGTGATAAGATGGGACACAAGGCAAACAATTGTCTAGTCAGAAAAGAAGAGTACAAGAGGAAGCACAAAAGACAACATGCTCATATTGTCGAAGATGAAGAACCACCTATGAAGATGATTAAGGACCATGTCTTGATCTCAGCTCTCTCAGGATCTGTATCACCTGGAAAAGACACATGGCTCATTGATAGCGGTGCATCAAAGCATATGACGGGTAAGAAGAATACTCTCTCTTGTATTTCAGAAAAGAAGTTTTCTCAGAAAGTAAGTCTTGGTGATGATTATCAATATCCCATCAAGGGAATAGGAGAATCAAACTACAAACTTGATTCAGAAAACTCAATAACAATGAAGGACGTACTCTATGTACCGGGCCTAAAGAAGAACTTATTCTCCATATCAGCCTTAGACAAGAAAGGCTATAGAGTTGCCTTCATAGATGGAGAATTTCTTATGTGGGCTAAGAGAGAAACCATTAATGAAGCAATCGTCATAGGAAGTGAAGAAAATGGTTTATATAAGCTGAAGGGTCACCCAGAAACTGCTATGACCCATGCCATCGAAAACTCATGCGAACTGTGACATAGAAGATTGGCCCACATCAACTACAAGGCGCTACCATACATATGCAAAGTTGTCACAGGTTTACCAGAACTCAAGGTTGATCAGGAAGGCATATGCAATGGATGTGCGCAAGGTAAGAACATCAAGAACCCCTTTCCAAAGAGGGACAACAAAGAAAAAGGAGTATTGGAACTCATCCAGTCAAACGTGTGTAGCCCAATGCCATCATCCTCCATTAGCGAGTATGTATACTATGTATCATTCATTGATGATTATTCTCGTAAGACCTGGATATATTTCTTAAAATATAAAGATGAAGTATTCAGTGAATTCAAGGAATTCAAAGCCTTGATAGAGAATCTTTCCGAAAGAAAGATAAAGATACTAAGGTTAGATAATGGAGGAGAATATACCTCGAAGGAGTTCATAAGCTTCTGCAAAGATGCCGGGATCAAGAGGGAACTAACTAATCCCTACAATCCCCAACAAAACGGTGTTGCTAAAAGGAAGAACAGAACGATAATGGAAGTTGTGAAGACCATGATTCACGATCAAGATCTTCCTATGTGCTTATGGGCAGAAGCAGCTATGGCAGCTGTTTATGTGCAGAACAGACTATCCCATAGTGCACTTGGGTTCAAGACCCTAGAAGAAATGTTCACCGGAAAGAAGCCAGAGGTAAGCCATCTCAAAATATTTGGTTGTCCAGTGTTTATTCATATACTGAAAGAGAAAAGAAACAAATCGGAGCCCTCCGGAAAGAATGGAATATTTGTGGGATACTGTGAGGTATCCAAGGCCTTTAGAATCTACATACCTAGTCACCACCATATCGAGATCAGCAGGGACATGACCTTTGATGAAGAATCTACACTTAATAAATCAAGAAGATGCCAGTTTGAAGAGGTATGTGAAGAGGAACCTGTAAATTCCAGGATGATAGAATCCGTGAGGGAAGTTCCCAGAGCTGTAGAACCTGTAAGGGAATTCATAGCTTCCCCTGATGAGGAGACTCTTGAAGATCATGATATAACAGAAGTTCAAGAACCTCCTCAGATGACCTTATCCCATAAAAGAAATCTTGCTTGGGCAAGAGAGCTTATTCAATATGGAGAGAAGTATGGTGTTCCAGAAGGAACCACGAGACAGGTAAAGAAACCAAAGCCATTCTCCAATTACATGGCTTTGATGTGCAATCTACTTGATGAAGAACCCACATGTTTTGAAGCAGCCATCCGGAAGAAGGAATGGGCAGATGCCTTGACAGAGGAATACCAATCCATAATAAAGAATGATGTGTG
>JASDQU010320544.1:2876-13135 GCA_032191745.1 Picea mariana
TAAGTGTAATTGTAGTGGTTATTTCTAAGTGTAATTGTGAAAGGGTTTATTGATAAGTCATGTCTTTTAGGTCCTTTAGAGTATAAATAGAGGTTATATCGAGTCATTTTGATCACTCATTGAATATAAATACAAGAGAGTAGTACACACTTATCTAGGAGGCTATTCTTGGTTCATGTCTGGGTCTCTTTGGTCTTGATTTCGTGAAAGAGCATTGTATGACATTGTACATGTTGGAGGAATCTATACTGAGGAAAGTTTGCAAGGTTTTCTCCCCCTTGAGGGTTTCCCTGAGGATATATCTTGTTTTTCTATGGATATCTATCTTTCAGTTGCGATCCTTTTGCATATTAAATAATAATATATATACAATATCATCTTTGTTGAAAAATCAACATGGTATCAGAGCGAGACCAAGCCTAAGTCCCTAACAGGAGGGCCTAAGAAAATAAGAGAGATAACTTGCATTTGGATTCGGTGGGATTGATCTGAACAATGAGAGAGATGGGAGCAATGAAGGAATCGGTGTCATGAGCAGTGGCACATGTCACTGCAAAGTTGGCTCCATGCCCGAAATCTGAAGCCATCGAACTGTAAATATGGACTCAGAAACGGAAATCCCATCGTCGTATCTTCAAAGTATAATGGATACGCCCTCGTCGAAGAAACGCCTTAGGTGTAATAAATATGAAAAACGAAGTGCACATTATAATTCTTCCCAAGACACAAGATCTGGTAGCCTGGTGCATTTGGTTAGTTCCAGTAATTTATTTTCTCTTATGGGATATGTGGAAGGCGTGGAAGAGGAGGGCTATATGGATTCCAGGACATGCTCTTGTTTTTAGCGCCTTTATTATCCAATTGCTCTCTTTTACTGATTATTCGCATATCGACGTATATTCAGGTAGCAGCTACAAAACAAAAGAGGTGGTGGTTGTTTTGGTTAAAAATTAGTTGGTGATTGATAGCGGAGGACTTATGATGTGTGTGGTCATGGCTTATTTGCTTCCAGGAATGGCCCGTTCAGGCTCTACTATGGTGGGGACCGAACTTACAGCATTGGCATTGAGTATAATACTCAATATTGTCTCTAAGCTTCATTCCGTTTGGAAAGTGAAGAAGCCAAATGAATTATTGAGTGCTCCTCCTCCCGACTTTAGTCTAGAGACCAAATGGTCCATGATGTCCAGCAGATCTACATAGAGAAACGTGATGAGGGCGACCCAGAGTTGTGCGTTGTGGAAATCCTTGAAGCTCAGGGCCCTAACGATGCCTGTGATCATGTGCACGTCTACGATTTTCTTTAAAATATCATAGGCCCGGTTTCCTGTTGTGGAGTTGTCGAAGTTGGTGGAGATATCATGATACCAAAAGACAACCTCTAAGGAAATTTGTGAGACATTTCCATTGAGTTGCCAAAACAGTGGAGCTGCCAAGTAGAAGGATCCACCGAAGTGTTGTATTTTAAGCAGTTTATTTGATCGATGGTTTCAACAGTAGAATTGTATCTTAGTGCGCACGGTCTTTCCAGCGACCACGTCTAATTTGTCCGAGGTGAGGATAATCAAGATAAGGAATCTATGTGGTGAGTTGGTAAAAGATTAGGAATTAAATCATTGAATGACGATGTGAAAACTCATGGGATCGGATCGATTAGGTGATCACGGGCGGAACAAAATGGGATTTGCAATTTTCAATCTATTTAATTTTGGATGTGACTGTGTGCACCATGTGGTGCTGGTAGCGATGAAAATGATCGATGGCATTGTTTCAAAATCTCCAAGTAATGGTATTACCATGAGGAAGAGAAAGAAGATGGCATTGTTTCAAATCCTTCAACGCAGATGATGACACTGTATATTGATAAAATGCCAGTGGGTTTATGAGCATGAGAATGTTGTGGGAGGAATTTGTATAATGTGAAATGAGAATGCGTTTGACAACAATATGATGTGAATAAATATGCTAGAGAGGCTTATGAGAGAGGCCTATACAAGAATTTATTGCCGTGACTATTTTATGATACCAACAATGATCCAATACATGCAATGTAAGCCTGTAGGGGCCATCCGCCTTCTTGTACATTGTGGGCAGTGTTAGCGCTGCATCATTTTGGTATCAGTTTGGTATGATAGCCTAAAATGTTATCTTAGTTGTTGTTAATTAATAGTTTGTTTTATATATCCTTTAAGAATTCTAGCAAACTAATTGATTTTCAATTGCTAAGATATAGATGGATTTGCTAGTTGAAGGTGGATCCTTTTGGACCCCTTCCTTTTAGGGTTTACATTAATTTTCAGCGAGATTAGAGTGGAGGTTATTGAGTCTTTTATAGTCTTACTTCCATTTTCTAATCCATAAGAAAATATACCATTTAGAAGAAGTCTTTCTTGACCCCATTAGCCCTAGGATTTTAGCACTAGTTTCTCCCATTGACCACCAAATATTTAAATCCAAAAAAAAAAAATCCTTTTTTTTTACTTTGCTTGAAATCTAAAATCGAATCATTGCATATCCTTCAGTTAGATTTCATTATTCAAGTCCACTTGCATTTAACATCAATAAATTTATATTCTAGACTTGTTTATCACAATAAGGAGTCGTTTCAAGGTTTACACATTAGAGCCCTAATTGTGGTTTGCCCTAAGTTTTGGTGTTTCAAGTATTTATCTCTTTACTTGGGCTATTTTGTTTATTTAGCAAATCTGAAATTTAATTTCTCATAATACAAATCAGATTTGCAAATCTTATCAAGTCTATCCATTTTGATATAGATAAATTTACCTTCTAATCACAAATTACAATCATTTTCAAGGTTCATATATTAAGGATCTAATTGTGATTTGCCTTAAGTTTTGTATTTCAAAATTTATCTTTTACTTGAGGCCATTTTTCCATTTAAACACATCTGAAATTTTATCTTGCATAATTATATATCATATTTGCAATCAAGTTTAGTTGCTTTTACATAGTCATAATCATATTCTAGACTTGATTCATAATCACAATTTGGAATCGTTTGTTGATGTTTCTTTATTAAAGTTCAAATTGTGATTTGCCCTAACTTGTTTATTTCAAGCATTTATATTTTATTTAGGGCTATTTTTATTCACAAGCAAATCTGGAATTTAACATTGCATAATACAAATCAGATTTGCAATTTGGTCAAGTCTAGTTAATTTGACATAGGTGCAATCATATTCTAGACTTGTCTATTGGATTATAATTTGGAGCTAGTTCAAGGATAATATATCTAAAACCAAATTGTGACTCAACCTAAATTTGCTCTTCAAGAATTCATCTTTTACTTGGGTTGTTATTTATTTTCACAAATCTGGAATTTCATCTTGAACACCATAAATCAGATCTGGAATTTAACCCTTTGAACTTTGTTTCATATCATTAGACGAGGTTGAGCAAGTGGTTTTCACCACTAGGCTCAAATCTGGAAATTTCCTTCATCTAACAACATAAAACCAGGTTTGGGTTTGATCCACATAATTCTTAATTGCCTTATATCTAAGTGGATTATATTTGATGTATGCTTGGTTCTATTAAGACTGAAATCGACTTGTATGAAGCATCACATCTCTAAGTTTTGAATCCTTTATTTTACAAAGTTTACATCTTTTGTTGGATTTAATTCTTGTAATCGAAGTAAATCTTTGCATTGTATGGTTAATCATATTAAGATTTACTTTCTTGGGCTCTCATAACCATCACATAGTTTAGGGATACCCCCTTGGCCTCTAGAGAGCCGGCCAAAAGTGAAGAGGAGGTTGTACTGAGGTGACAGTGATACAACTCCTAATAGTTACCTCAARGTCGCATCCGYGGATTGGGCTTTTTCCACTTAGATGTGAGTTTAGGAGGTAACAAGCTCCATGGGTACCATGCTGCAAATCATATCTTGTGATGAAAATCACAAGAGTTACCTTTGTGCAATATGAGGGGGACAGTAATCAAGCAAGCATTTAAATTAATAAGGATGAAAACAAGCATGGTGAAAKTCTATGAATTTAGAGATGGTWCATTGGGAACCATGTCATTTTAGATGGTATAGAAATAGATGGTAATAATCCATTTGGGGTTTCAAGTTATCAGWTTTTYCCACGAATCACTTTGAATGTGGTTTGTWAACCCTGTCACACTATAGAGCTGAACAAAATAATGAATAGATGAATACTCAATAGTTATGTCTACCATATTTCCTTCTATGATTTGATGAATACATGCATTCCTCCTTTGGATAGAGAAACTAAACTTCTTAGACAAGGAAGCAATAACTATACCTTGTGAATACCTAAGTTCTCAACATTTTGGAAAATGTAAATAAACAAATAATATCTATACATACATTTGTTTTAAACACCTGAACAAAATCAAACGGACTTGTTATGCACATAAGGGCATGTCGGGCCTTTCACTAAACATTAGTTGCCATTACACCATATGCCTTTCAACAACCAAGTTCACAAGTTACTAAAGTAAAGGGGCTGAAGAGCCAATAAACCGGAACTAGCCAAAAGACAACCAACACTTTAAAAGAATAAAGCAGCATGTGACTCAACCTTTGGAGAGATGAGGATATGTAAATAAGGAGATTGCAACCATAGATGATGACTCATTCTTGGCTACTAGAAAGACAAGATATTTGCTTCAATTTTCCTTTTTAAGCATGTATGATGAGCTTTAATGGTCCTCTCTAATTTTTGCCAGGGATCAACTATAAGATTCCCCCACTATCATTTTTTTCTAAACTACTCTTTTGTAGCTTCAATGCTTATAAATACATTGAGAGTCCTCCAAGTTTGTTTTTTGTGATCTAACAAGCTTAATAAAATGATATTTCATTTCCTTCATATTCTGAACATTTTTTTGTGTCAAGAAATAACCAAATGCAAGCAATGAATTTTCCATGATTACTAAAAGACAAACATGGAATCTTATAAGTACTTACTATCAAAACTATATTGAAAGATTGCTCAAACTTGATTGTCCATCTCTCGAGCATTCCCGGTGGATTTCCCACAATGTTGCTCTCGAGTTCATTCTCATCACCTTTTTGGATTAGTACAGCTTGGATAGAAATCAACTTCCTGCTAAGAATAGAAAAAGAAAAAACACACAAATCATTAATTAAACGAAGCAGAATAAGAATTATGATACCCTATTTTGATATAACAAAGCCTATTATAAGGTTATTGTACAGATGATATGTTAAAGAGTAATTAGTTGGAAACATCCAAATTTTTCACTACAATATTTTAAGAGTATATCCTACTCCTTTGGGCCTAACAAGAAGGTATTGATGTGTAACTCTTCCCTCAGTCTTGCATTGGGAGTCTGGACCAGCAAGGAGCACTAGATCTAGTTATGACCAGCAATGTATTTAGTGGTTGTTTCAGAAGTGTCTTACCCTGTATAAGTCTCAAGCTGGCATATTTCTTGCCTAGATTTTGTTGGTGCCAACAAAGTAGCATTAGATTATCATATTGCTTCTCCCTTAATCTAGTTGGGGCCAGCAAGGATTCATTCCAAATCTCTTGGGAATAGAGAACAAGTTGCTCCCATGCCTATGGCTCCTTTGCTATAATATTTTCCTAGCTCAAAGTGACATTCATATAGAAAATCCTATGGTTGGTTGGTGAATCCTTCCCTTAGAACTGACTCCACCATGCCTCTACTTTGTACCTAAGTCACCGGATACGTCCAACCCCCCCCCGTGTCACGTATCCTATGTGTCGAACACGATACGTGATGACATATGTATGGAACGTGTCTTGTTCACGGGACACGTGTCCGACACTTACCCTCAGTGTGTCCCGAAAATAGGACATGTGTCCTGCACAGAGGTCTTGGGCTCATGTTTTCTCATGCAAGTTGGAGTTGTGAGTTGTTTTGGTGTGTAGCTTGTTGAGATTTGTGTACCTTGGGAAGTGGTCCCCTTGTGTTTGTGAGCTTCTAAACACAAGTGGGAAGTACTATGTACTATATGCCTTGTACTTTGACTTAGGAGATTTAAGTCAAAAGTGAAATTTGGTCATTTTAGCCTAAATGACTATTAATTCACTTTGTGGGTGAATTAGGAGACATAAAGTGAACTTAGGGAACTTAACCCAAAGTGGGTTTGTGAGTGAGATTATTATGGGATGATCTCAACCTTTGATTAGAGATGAGTTGGGATGATCTCATCCATCCATCTTTTAGGTTTCATTATGGAGGTTCAAGAGGGGCGCATAGGGCAAGGAGAGGCACATTCACTCTTATGTTCGCTTGGAGAGTTTGAGAGAGAGCATTGAGGAGAGGATGGACGCTATGGTTGAGGGAAGCTTGGGTGCCTCCTTTCAAGGAGGTCTCATGGAGGCTTAAACCCTCATTTATTTGTGGTTGATGTTCTTGCTTGGAGGAGGGCGCACTTGAGGAGGAGGGCGCATCTATAGCAGGGAGGTCTTGCAGTGGTCAGATTGCTTTGAGAACAGATTCAGTGGAGAGGTAGCACACAACAGCTAGTTTGTGTGCAAGGGTTTCTTCACCAGAGCTTCAGGGAGCAAGGGCGCTTCATTTCAGTGGATTGGACAACAAGTGAGGAGGGTGCATCTCTCATTCTTGTACTTGTGTTGCAGCTTGAGACAAGCTACTATTGTATCAAGTTCATTTGTTTCATGTACTTGCTGTATTCCACCTTCTATTCTCCACATATATAGACTTATATTTCAAACTGGTTTTCCCCGGGCGAGTTTTATCCAGGGTCATGTTAACCAAAAATACCTATGTTCATTTTCATGTATGCTAGTGTTTAGAACAGCTTTATTTCAGCAGTAAACATCTAAAGGTGTGTTACATATTTTATGGTATGCATGTGCTAACCTGTTGGTGACTAAAACTACATGATAGAGCAACTAAAAGGCCTATGTAACCGTAACAAAACAGCAGTGAAGTTCCTGATCTGTTTGCTAATATAAAACAGCGGCAAACAAGTGTGTGACAGCAGAAACTTAGAGCCATCTTGAGGTCAAAGACAGACCTAGATGGCAGCCTGTTAGGACTTGGAAAAATCTTCATGGTATCAGAGCTTGGTGGCTGATTTTTGCTGAGTTTTGGACAGTCCTAGACATCTTTTGGGCAGATTTTGTGGACAGCCATTGACAGTGTTTAGTGGCAGCTTGTTGGCAGATTTTTTGTGGAGAATTGTAGGACAGTTGGTGGACATTTGATCAGCCTCTTTTCACACCTACTTTCTAGGAGTGAGGCTGATTTTTTTTACGACCTCTTTTCACACCTATATATTGCTAGGAGTGAGGTTGTTGTTCGACTGCCTCTTTTCACACCTGTGTTGACAAGAGTGAGGTAGCGTTCCTTTGCAGTTGTAGCATCAGAGTAAGTGCAGTGGGCAGTCATGTCAGCATCTTAGATGCGTGTGGAGAATAGGCTAGCCAGACCTAGCAATTGGTCTAGTTGGAAGGCCAGGATTGTCTTTTTCTTAGAGGACCTCGAACTATGGGATATAGTTGAGGCTCCTGTTGTTGTTCCTCCTGCTACTGCTCCCGTCTTGTTAGCAAAGTTCAGGAAGAGGAACAACAAGGCAAAGAGAACCATGTGTGATGCAGTGAGGGATCACATTATACCCCACTTGACTGGAAAAGACTATGCATTTGAGATGTGGGCATCTTTATGCAAGCTTTACCAGAGCTCTAACCAGAACCAGAAGACGGTTCTGTTTGATCAACTCAGGGGCATTTGTATGCTCAAGAATGAGTCGGTTACTTCTTACCTTGGCAGATTCACTCAAATCAGAGATGAGCTTGCAGTCATCGAAGAGATAGTGGACCTAGACTCTATGGTGAGGACGTCCTTAAACAACTTCACCAAACCATGGGGTCCATTTGTTCGAGGCATTGTTTCCAAACAGATCTTGCCCACTTGGGAGAGACTATGGGATGATTTTGTCCACGAGGAGACTAGACTTACATTAGAGACTTTTGGACAGCAGCAGACATTGCAGGGTGATGAGGATCTTGCTCTTTGGACAAAGGGCAAGAAGAAGGTCAGCAAGAAGGCTCGACAAGGTCCCAAGTTTGGGGCCACGCCACAGGGAGAGAGCAGTAGTGGGCAGAAGAGAGATATGAGAAAAGTGAAGTGCTTTGTTTGTAAGAAGATGGGGCACTATGCTGGACAGTATCCCAACAAGAAGAAGAAGAAGGGTGGTACGATAGCTACAGCAGAGGAGGCAGGGTTTTAGACATTGTTTGAGAGGGAGTGTGCCTTCCTCATATGTTGCACTTCAGTTGAGACAGCACCCAGTATTTGGTACATAGATAGCGGGGCTTCGAGCCACATGACTGGTGTGAGGGAGCATTTGACTGATCTCAGAGACACAGAGGTCAGGATGGAGATTGCTCTCGGTGATAACTACTTGGTCAGAGTTGTTGGGATTGGCATTGTTACCTTTCAGAGAGACGGCAAGCCACCTATTTCGTTCAAGGGTGTTCTCTATGTCCCTGGGCTGAAGAAGAATTTGATTTCAGTTTCCACCCCCTAGGATAGGGGTCTTGAGGTGTCCTTTAGAGGGACAGAGGTCCTCATACACCCTCAGGGGTCCTGTCTCACCTCAAGGCAGGTGATTGGAGTGAGGGATGGGAAACTGTTCAGATTGCTTTTTCAACCACTTCATGCTTTGGCAATGAGTAGCGACAGCAGCAGACAGTTATGTGAGTTATGGCATCAGAGGATGGCTCACCTTCATCATGGGGCTCTTGGAGGACTAAGAGAGGTTGTGACAGAAGTGCCACAGCTCAGTTCAGAGCATTAGGATGTTTGCAAAGGGTGTATGCTTGGTAAGTTTGCCAAGGCTTCTTTTCCCAGCAGTGACACCAGGTCAGTTGGGGTACTGGATTTAGTACACACAGATGTGTGTGGGCCCATGTCTCGGGCGTCCTTGAGTGGTCATGAGTACTATCTCACATTCATTGATGACTACTCAAGGAAGACCTGGATCTATTTCCTGAAGACCAAGAGTGAGGTCTTCAAGAGGTTCCAAGAGTTCAAAGCTCTTGTGGAGAACAAGACTAGAAAGAGGATCAAGGCCTTTCGGTCAGGTAACGGAGGTGAGTATTCCTCCAGTCAGTTTGTAGACTTTTGTGCCCATGCTGGGATCAGAAGACAGATGATTGTGCCTTACAACCCCCAGCAGAATGGGGTTTCCGAGAGGAAGAACAGGGCGATCACAGGTGCAGTGAGATCTATGTTGCATGATCAGAGTTTGCCTCTTTACCTATGGGCAGAGGCGAGTGCTACTACAGTTTACCTGCAGAACAGGAGTCCCCACAAGATTTTGGGGAAGATGACTCCTAAGGAGGCCTTCACTGGTAACAGGCCCGATGTCGAGCACATCAAGATTTTTGGGTGCTTGACCTATTCTCATGTCCCCTCAGAGAAGAGAACAAAGCTAAACCCCACAGCCCAGCAGGGGATTCTAGTTGGATACTCAGAGGTCTCCAAAGCCTACCGGATTTACATTCCATCATTGCGGATAGTAGTGGTGAGCAGAGATGTTAGATTTGAGGAAGGTAGGGATTTTCAGAGATCTCTCGAGTCAAGAGTTAGTGTGGAGGATGATGCAGAGGCACCAATTGATGTCTTAGAGGGAGCACAGCCTCAGGTTTCTAGTACGCCAGTTTCAGGGGTGACAGGGTCACCATGCACAGCTTCAAGGTCACAGTCAGAGGGTGCTCAGGCAGAGGGGGCAGAGGCTTCAGGATCTCAAAGTGTTGAGACTAGACCTGAGGCAGATACTCTTGGGCAGGAAAATCTTACTTCTCCTTTGACTACTTCAGGGAAGAGGAAACCGAGATGGTTTCAGGAGACCCTGAAGGAAGCCAAGGAGAACATAGGAGAGCCCAAGAGACAGTTCAGAGAGAGTAAACCTCCAGTGAGGTTTGGATCCTATTTGGCTATGGTGATGAGTATCTCAGATACTGAGCCACGGACATTTGCGCAGGTAGTAGACCAGCAAGTTTGGCGAGAGGCCATGCTGGAAAAGTATGACTCCATTATGCACAACGATGTTTGGGAGGTGGTTCCGAGGCCAGTGGGGAAGTTCGTTGTGACTTCCAGGTGGTTGTACAAAACCAAGTATGCTGCAGATGGCAGCATTAAGAAACACAAGGCTCGATTTGTGGCGCGAGGATTCTCTCAGATAGAGGGAGTCGATTATGATGAGACATTCGCACCAGTTGAGAGATACACCTCAATCAGGA
>JASDQU010320547.1:0-12999 GCA_032191745.1 Picea mariana
TTTGTGCTTGCAGACATCTTGTACTTTCGGCAACAAAAATAACCAAAAATTGAAAGTGCTTGAAATCAAGTTTTGATCTTACCAGGAGGTGCGCTTGGCTGAGGCGAGTAGCCTGGTGTCTTCAGATTTGAGAAAATCCAAATTTTACCCCTTCAAATCTGCTCTGCGGATTTCTGGACTGGTGCTTCTGGTTTTCTGGTACTCTGGTACTTCTGGTACTTCTGGTACCCTGGTTTTCTGGTTTTCTGGTACTTTGTGAAACTAGGGTTTCACTTTCCGGAGGATCTAGCCACTGAAAAGGTGCGCTCTAGATGCCAAATTGATCCTTGGGGGAGGGCGCAACTTTCTAGGGTGATAGGGAGCTGAAAATACTTGTTTTTCCAAAACCCTAATTTTGGGGTACGGTAACAGTGACGTTTTTCCTTTTGCAGATTGTGCTTTCTTCAGGTTGGCTATGATACCATGTTAATGTTTATGCCATTATTATAGTTCTTTGCATTTCATAAGATAAGAGCATAATAAGAACAAGATCACTGAAAAATACACATCCACAAGAGACACAGCATTTATCCTGGGAAACCCTCTAGGGGAAGAAAACCCAGCAAAACTTCCTTATCATAAATAGCTTATACAATGTTCAAGAGATAACTCAAACCAATACTGAAAAAGTCCTCCTCAAGAGATGCGCCACCCTTCTTCTCCTCTCTCCAACTTGTAATTGCAGCTTGCCTCATAAGAGAATGAGCAAGTGAAGTGTGTCTAAGAAGTGAGGCACTAGCCTCTTATTTATATCAATCTGGCACATGTGAAGAGTCACCATCTGGCAGGGCCGACCTCTCACTCTGGGTGGGTAAACCCACCTTGAATTAATTCTGGCCCTTTCATTATAACTGCTGGGGCCGACTTCTTCTTCTGCACTTTGTAATTGCCCGATGACCAATCCGCAAAAGGGGATTTGGTCCTTATACAATTACCGACATGATTAATCCTCAATGGGGATTAATCTAATAACAATAATAATAATAATGACCTGATTAAATCCACAATGGGGATTTAATCCAATAACAAAATAATAATAATGATTAATCCACAATGGGGATTTAATCCAATAATAAGAATGCTCTTCGCAGTTACATCATTTCAACAGCAAACGTGAGCTAAGTCCGGCTCACTTAGTGTGTCCTTGGAGGCACAATGCCTAGGTTCACAGCCCACACTGTCACTTTGACCGGAACCTCTTCCGTCTAGGCTTACTCCTAGGGAAGCCAAAGGGGGTAGACGTTAGTTACTAGATGTGTTAAAGTTAAGTTCAAGGAGTTAGTTTTAATTGTTTACAAGGTTTGGGGGATTCTAATCCTAAGATGCTAAGGCAACAATGCAAGGTGCAAGGGTTAGCATGAAAAGCAAGCCTTTTCTCTAGGTCAACTAAGACTAGTGACTAAAGATTGGGCAAGGGGTCAACAATGTTAAAGGGTTGTTCTTTACAAAATATTACAAGTTACTTACAAATTTACAAATAAATCCAATTAAAGAATAACATATACAATTACTTACAATCAAAGAATACTAGGATACAAATGATACAAAACAAGCTAACCACGTTTTACTTCTTATGTGTGCAGGATGTCAAAAGACTAAAGCATTACATCACATCACCACACTTATGAGATCATCATCAACATATCATTATCATCATGAGCAAGATCAACAACAACTTAAGAAGATTTAGAAGACTTAGCACAAAAGTTTAAGATTACCAAAGATGATCCACACTCTTAATGATTAAACCCCCAAGTATTCTATTAGGTTTGGTCTAGGGTTTAATTATTAGGCTTTCTTAAGATTTATCAAAGTTTTATTAAAGCTTTCACCGAAGCCTCCTCCTCCTATTGCCAAATAACTGCTGGACGCTCAAGATAGTATGGCAACGAGGCCAACCCTAGCAGAACCAGTCAGCCCGAAACAAGAGTGCTTCCCGGAGAGGACACACACCTGGTGTGCCACGGGGCAGTCCCCTGCCACTACCCTCCATTGTTTTCCTCAAGCCCCGTTTTAGATGGTGAAGATGGTGGTCTAAGGTACCCTAAATAGTCTATTAAGTATATAAGTTGATTAGGTAGAATTTTAGGTGGTTATTAGAGTGTTTAGAAGATTTTAAGGCACTTTTTAGATGCAATTTAGTGATATGGCCGAAACTGTTAATGGATTTTAAGTGTGTTGTCTTGAGCTTAAGCAATTGAGTTCATGAACACATGAAAAGAAAATAATATGGCTGAAAAGTAAAACTATCACATGCACAATAAGAGCTTGCTATGAAATAAGAGCACTAGGGTAAGAACAACTTGCCTTCAAGAGATTGAAAGAAAATTTAATTTGTGTTTGCCTACTTAACCATTCATTCAAGCCCAAGAAAATGGCTTCCAATAGATATAAGCAAAATAGACTAAAGAACCAATTACTTGCTAAGCACTTTAAAGATTTTAAGCATTAAGATCTAAACCATGTGCATAAAGGAAGATAACAAGCTTGAAATGAAACTAAGCAAGATCTAGTTAGGTTATTTATTAAGTGTGTTGCCCAATAGGCTTAAGATTAAGATGTCGATCTAAAACATAAGCAATAAATCATTCAACCATAGATCACATCACATCATATCATTCAACACTTAGCCTTACCTATTGGGGTATTCCTCTCCCAACTAGGTAGATATTATTATAGATTTGCTTAGTTAGGTTGATTTCCTTTAAGATTTAGTGATTAGGGCAAACAAGTAAATGAGAAAGAGAGAGAGAAACTAAGCAAGTAGACTATCAAGCAAGCAAACAAGCAAAAGCAAACCTACCCCACGTCCTAGGTTGAGAAGGTGTCCCTCACCTTCTAAACCTCACGTCCTAGCTAGAATGAAAAGCAAAAATACTATGAAATGAAACCCTAGCTAGATCTATGCTACCCAACAAGTTCACACAAAGAGGGAGGCCGTACCACTCCTTCCTCCTAGAGTGCAAGCCACTAACAAGCAAAAGAAGAAGCAAGACGTGCCAAAAAAATGATGAAAAACAAGAGTTGGGTTGAGGGATAGCTATCAAACCCCAAAAGGGCCTTCTAGTGTTGTGTGCTTCTCCTTTGGGCAGCCAAAAGCCTCTTAGCCAAATCTGATATACCTGCAAAATCAGCAAGCTTTGCTTGCTAGAATGGCTACACACAACCACCCTTGCCTTTTAGGGCAAGACTTTCCACAAGAAACCAAGAGATTATATTGATTTAAAATGACCTACTTAAACAATTATATGCTAGCTGAAAACGGAATGTATGAAAARCAATAATAGATGAAGAGTAATAGGGTTAGAGAAATGGAGTATGTGAGAGCTTCAAGTGRCCCTTYTCCTTGAAGGAGTTCCCAATGAAACCCTAGAAGTAAACCTGCAAGATTTCTCCAAGTAACATGCATACAATAGACAATATGTTGATGTATTGAAACAAAATGACACTTCTATTTTATTTAACACATCAAGATAGATAAACCTAATAAGCATACGCCTTAGTAGATCTACTTAGATAACACTTTACCTAAGATCTAGTGTTGCAATCATCTAAAGAAATCATTACAATGTTACCTCACATGCATAAGAAAAAGAAGCATACGCCTTAGTCTTCTTGTTGTCCGCCAAAGTTTCTCCTTTATTGATATTACTCAAGAAAAATGGTTTTGGAGAGAAGATACTCCAAAACCCTAGAGCATAGAATGGAAATGAAATGAAATGAATGACTAGAGAGAGAGAGAGAGTTGGAAATCAAGTAGCATAACAATAGCTCAAGATATGGTAAGTTGGGGAGGAGAAATGAGATCTATTTATACTTGGAGAGGCAAACCTACCTCTCTTGGATCTAAGCCAAGTGTCCACCACCAAGCAAATGAGTAGATCTCAAGGCTAGGGCGCACCTCCTAGGGTTTGCACAATAGATCTAAGGTATAGAAAAATAAAAAAATGGCTTGGATAGATCCAAGGGTGTGTAGGAGGTGTGGGATTCGTGCCAAGGTAAGTGAAAGGTCACAAATAATTTTTAAAGATTATTTGGTTGAGTTCCAAGAAGAGGGAGGATGCACTTCTCTTGGAGAGCACACCACTTGGGATGAGGGAAAGGTAAGGAAGGGTGAGAGATGGGTGAGGGGTGTTGGGATCACACAAAACCCATAGGGGAGGTTGTGGGATCCATGCTAGGGTAGAGAAACAACCTCAAACAAATAAAAACGAATTTTCATTGGAGAGACCAAAAAGGGGGGCGTAACTCTGTTGGAGAGCGCTCCACAAGGTCAAAAATCAAATAAAATGAAGGGATGAGTGAGGTGGAGTGAGTGGGGTCGCCTCTAGGGGTGATGTAAAGGTCAAATGAAGTGAAAGCTCAAGAGAGGGGGCCACACTCAAGTCACAAATTAATTAAAAAGAGAAAAACGTCAATCCCCTTAGAGGGGCGTGATTTTTGAGTGTGGAGGTGGTGAAAGGGGTTAGACAAGGTTGAAAAAGGTTGGGAGGCTAAAGTTACGCTTAGGGGGTCTCTCTCTAACCATCATTTCAACATTTCACATCTTCTAACTCACTATTACAATTTTTACATTCTGCCATGTTTGGACTTTAGCAATTAAAATTGTTGTTTTAGACTGACTAACACTCTGGGTGGACTAACCCATGGCTAAAGTTGTCCGACTGAGCTGAAACTTGGTCCATGGATGTAGGGAGTGCTATTCCATTTCTTTTGAGCACAAATACCCCTATCAAAAATCCAAAGACCTAGTTTTTACAATTATTGCTCAAAAATAATTAATTAATTAAATAATTAAACCTACAAACTTAGGGAAATTTAATTAAAAATTAATTAATTAAAAAAAACTAACTTAGCCTCGACGGAATTCCGCAAAACTGTCTAAGATGTCTTACATGGTCATTTACAATGATTTCCCTATATAGTTACCAAAACATAAGCCCACTGGAACGTCGTTCCCCACTTTGGAGGAATTATTGCAAGTGTGAGGGAAAAACTCAAGGGAAATCAACCAGGCTAAAAGCCCAATTGGTATCCTGAGGATAAAAAACCCTCGGTGAAAGGAACTCTCCCAATGAACCGATCCCAAGGTAACTGACCTAGACATGACTCATGCAGACCTATTACATTATTAACCCACGCAGGGGTGCAGAAATTCGAATTACAAAATAAAGTGTCGGGGCAAACACATGCCCTGTAGGACCAAAAGTCTTCGACAACATGGCATCTGATGATGCATCTCTTCATGACACATGAGTTGACCACCTGTGTTGGAGAGGCGGTCAACAGGCCCAATCCCAGAGACTCATTTTGGATGGAGTAAAGGATCCACTCATCCCACACATGGCTGAAAAGAAGACAACCAAAGAAATGTGGGAGGTGTTATCGCGCAACTTGCCCAAAGCCCAAGGCAAGTGGATGCAAGATTGGTGATGAGCCCCCATTTTGACATCTTTTTGGCTTCCTATACCCTATAGATATATCTACAGCCTCTTTATACATGCTAGACACGCATTCCTTGTATTTTCTGACCTCTTCTAAGGTATTACCTAATTTGCTATATATTAATCTTGATTTTTCTTTATGGTTAAGGTTTGGTGTGGATTTTAAAAGGTAATCTGAATTATCATATGTGTAGATATTAATAATGCTAACTATGGTTGTAAGTGCAATGTGTTCCAGGTTCTTCCCAATGAAATATGAAAGATTATTATCACAGCGTAAGGGTATTTTAAGAAGATATATCGAAACTCTAATACAAAGCTATTATTCGATATATGTATATACGTATCAACCCCAACGCCATTATATCAGCATATTATTTTACTTCCTACAACAAACCAAAGGGTTAAACCCAACAAAAGGTATTAAAGCTGCAACCGCCAAAGATGAATTAAAGACAACGGATCCTCGGCCTACGTGATAGCAAGAACACAATTATATATTGAGAAGTGACGCTTTCAGCAGGTCGAATTAAATTAATTCAGCATGTGCCGGATAGATCTTGGTCCACTTGCACAGTTAAGCAATCGATTCAACTCATGGAAGGAATCCGTGGGCATGGCATCTATTTTCCATTGGTTTCCATGTAACCGTGCCTACCCCGACAAATCAACAGATAATAGAAGTTAGGTTGTTTCAAACTGTTAGCATAATAATAGGAACTAGTAGCGCTATATTTAGCTAACCAGAATCCCTCGGTTTGTATATATACCAGTGTGCTAGTGAATGTTAAAAACACATGATATTAGTGTGCGTTTTCTTACTGAAGCGAATTGTAAGAGCCACAAGCTCCAAGTTCATACTTTTTAATAGAATATTGCTGCTATGTGTTGAGTATTAAGTTGTTGGTGTACTAGTGATTGACTGAGAATTGTGAGTATAGGCTTACCCGTGGGACAATGTTATCGCACAAATTGTACTTAATCCAAAGGAAAAGGTTAAGGAAAGAAAATTGGCATAAGGGGAGGTTATCCTATCACTGTCACCTCAACAAGATACCTCTATTTAGGGTTGATGGCCCAGGGGAGACATCCTCGGTGACCCGGGGGTTTGAGAAGGCAAAGGTTAAAGTGTCTGTAAAAGTATCCCCTCTCACAAGTCACAATGATCARAAAGTCCCAAGGTTTTAACCAATGAWGTAATGAAGTTCTTGGATGTACCTGCCCAGAACAAAGCAACAAGAAAACAATATCTTTTGCAAGTACAACTTGCTRTCAGTACTTCATAAAACCATGGACTTATCAATAAAAGCAATAGTTGATATATAATGAAGCAAACAAAATTTTATAACAACAATGTTTATAAGATTATAGCTTCACAATAAATGCCTTGAAAGAGCTTCACAATGACCCAAAATAATCACTCATTAATAGCAAAGTACTAGCATTTGTCAGAAGCTAATTAGGCAGTGTATAAATCAMCTTTACAATTGYTTTTAGGTGCTTTTAATGCTRCAATAGATGGYTGTAGCTTACTTTTGTAACAACAACAAGTAGGTTAGTAGATTAGTCTATTCTAGGGTTAGGAGAAGTTAGTAGAGAGCTTGAGGTAAAAGATTTGAGAGTAGTTTTTATCAATCACTCAATTGTAAGGCTTAGATTCGTGCTTTTAGGGTAAATGGAGTCTCTTTTAGCAGCGGAAATCTTGAAGGAACAAATTGATAATAAGAGAGCTAGAGACAAGAAGGTCAATGATTGAAGTGTTGGTATCCCAAGGCTTCAATCACTAAACCCTAGGGGGGAAATGACCACTAGGAAGTAGGTAACCCTAGGCCTTAGTTGTTTTCCTCCTTCTTTAGCTCAAGGATGAAGTAGATGATGGCTAGATGAAGAAAAAGATGCTAGGGTGTTGCAATGGCAAGGCCCTTAGCATAAAGCTTCAAGAAAATAGGATTTCTAGCATAATCTAGTAGGTGAAAGTTATTAAGGCAAGAACAATAACATGTGCTTTAGCCTCCTAGGGTTTTAAGCTAGCAATTTCATAATCTTAGAATAAATGCAAAATAAATACACCATAACCATTCAATGAAGAAGAATTGCAGAAAATTTACTTACATTCACCAAGAATCATCTAGCAATAGGCSTAGTTGAAGACTTCCACCAAGAAAAATGCTAAAACACACCAAAAATAGCCTCCTTCAAGAAGTGTGCACCAAATTTCAGCCAATAAACCCTAATTAGGGCGCAAATTTCAGACCTCACTTAAGTGTGAGTGAAATATGATGAAAAATAAGAGAGATTTTTCCCTTACTTATACAGTTACAATGACCTTTAATTTACAAACTAGGTCAAAAAGGCCGGCATGGCCAGTTTACATGTAATATCCAGTTTTTACATAAAAATGACAAATTAAACCCTAAATCAAGCAGAAAAGGTGACATTGTGCCTCTTTAGGGTGATGTTAGGCCTCTCTGGTGAAACATTGGCCCTCAGGAGCAAAACGTTTAGCCTCCCAAGGCCTCTGAATCAAGCCACACGTGCCACTTGGCACACAACTGCCTCCAAAGCATCCATCAAACATTGGGTGACGTCATGGGCCTTTCAAGGCCAACATCATAGTAGGAGGGCAAGACCCCCTGGGTCTAGGCCTGCTAGGCTGTCTCTAGTGGAACGTCCTCCTCTCTCTCTAGTGCAAGCCTTTGACATGTTTCTGCCCCTGGCTGGGGTCTCAACATCCATCTAGTGGGCTTCTATCCCTATGGAGGTCTAAACTAATCATCTCCCCATGTGTACCGGCCCGTCGGGTGTGGCCCTGCAACAACAACAAGTACGCCCTCCATGGGCTCATAAGTCATAGGGATCATAGCAATGTCAATCACATCTAATAATCAATTTATCTAAACATGTGCATAAAACCCCCCTTCCCAAACAAGTGCTCAAAGACGTTATGCTATTCTACAAGCCAGGTTTGGAGAGGATGTCAGGAGGTCCTACTTGGCTAATTCTCATTGGACGTGGGATGTTTCCACATAAAGAAAAATCCAAGCCATGTAAGTGGATGAGGTGGTGTAGGGATGTTTGAGCAATGGATGCAGTGATGACAGGGGAAAGTATGGCTTATCTGTGGGTGCCTCTGAAGAGGGTGAGCTGCACCTTGTCATGGATGCAAATGTTTCCAGGCCCATTTAATGCCTTTTACCTTTTTATCTTATTGTTTTTTCTTTCAAGAGACTAGTTAGGGGACACTGCCCTAGCGTGGTGACCAGTGGTGACAATGTTACCCACAAGCACTTCACAGAGTTGAGAAGGTTGGCTCGTGATGAGACCCCCTTTCCCTTAGCTATGCCACTAAGAGCCACTACCCTGGCATGGTGACCAGCTGACTAGTAGTGTCATACCGCTACATGCTCATGGACCTAATAGGTTAGCTCGTGATGAGATCCCCTATCCTCCAACTAGGTCTTGATTTTATCATTTTATGGGTCCCTCTATTTCTTGCTGAGAAGCCTTTTATTGCTTTCTCGGGGATCCCTGGGCGAAGCATCTGAAGGTTTTGTTCTTTTGGCTTTTATCTTTTGTCATCTTCTTTTACCGTCTGGGCCTTTAGCCCCTTCTTCCCACAAGATAAGGTACAACCCTTTGCTAGCTTGGCAAACCCAGTGCCCGAACCAATGTAGGGGATGGATGAGAGGGAAAAAGATGAAAAGTGACAAGTATGGTGGGAATGGACAATGACCTTTCATGAACCCACCCAGTGGCAACTCAAACCCTATGTGAACCAACTTGCTAGGGCATCCTGTCATTCCCCCTAGGTGTGGACAAGTGGAAAGGCATAAGGTCCAAGCACACGTTAGAAGTAAAAGGAATTAAATGCACATATTCAAATGTTTTGAGAATCAGAGTGACACATACCATGATACACGGACTCATTATCTCATGGAGCAAGACCCACTGTTGTTGAAGAACCAGGCCGATGAGATGGATGTTGTTGTTGACAAGATGGGGGCATTGAAGAAGAAGGATGGGCCCTCCAGGGCCAGGCTCAAGTCAATATGGCTCTCGGTACTCCATGTCTAGGACCTGTGGGCCTTGAGACATAATCTCCTTAGTTATCCCTAGGCTAGGGGATAACATCTGGCTCCAACTCGGGGACATGTGCTCACCATAGAGCGCATAAGAACCTCAACATCTCTAGCATGACCTGTGACCTGCTTGATCTCAACAAAAATCATTAGTAATCATTTGGGGTGGTGATATCACCCCTGGCTCATATATGGTACAGAAAATGAAAATAAGCAAGCATATATACAAATGGAAATACAAGTACTCTAGCATGAAATGCAGATGGTATATATAATGAATGAAAATGCCTACGTACTTACCTATACTTACCTGGTGGTTGAATGCTAGGTGTAGTCATATAGCCAGTGAAACCATCCTAGTAGTGTCTTATAATACCTGCCTCTATGCTTCATCATGAATCAAAACAATGATAAGTTAAGCACAAAAATATCATGAGTCAGAAAATGTATTGTATCATTGGAAATCGTAAAATCTATCTCATGGAGGCAGGAGGGAGGGACAAAATCATGCCAATTCACACCTTTAGGAAAGTGCTCAATCCATTTCAGAAAGGGATCATGAAAAACCAAAGGTTCAATAGACGGACCCAAAGAGTCTTAAGGTTGGTTACCTTGGACGTTTTCACAATCTGAGGTCTGGAAAGGGACTAGCAAGGACCTAGAAGATGACTGACAAATTCTTAAGGGAAGGCTGAAAGATTGAGATGATAGGCTCCTTCTTGAGGTATTCAACCTATCCTTGAAAACTAGGCTTTGCCTTAGAGGGTAATTAAAACAAATGACATGCTTCCCAACTACACCTTTGATAACATAGAAAGATAAAATGGTTGGAGGGAACTAGAAAGCATTATCACAAGGATCCTTCTCCAAGAAAACGATGTCCTTACTTCCATCATGATCTGAGCACCACTGTGGTTGATAATATTCTTCATGGAATAAATCCACGTGCTCAAAGGAATAATCATCAAAGTCCTCAAGGTATGAATGAAAATTATTAGGAGAGCATAGCATTAGATCATCCCTGGGTGTCTGAAAATTTGTAATCATGTCATGTCCTTGTTGCCAAATGTCAAGTTTATTAGTAACTTCATGTGATAAAGGTAAAGGAAACTTTAGGAAACGACCCTCAATGTCGTAATGGGATCCCCATCATATCCAATCACATCCCATTTACGCTTCCCGACATGTATGAATTCATCAATATTATCAACAAATTCATCATCTTCATCATAACATGAAGGGGTTAGAACATCCAACACTTCTTCACTTTCCACATCATAAGATAGAGAATCATTAAAAWTTTGGAAAGAGAAATAACTAACCTTGCTTACTTCTTCCTGTGCAGGAGCTTCAAGTATTTGGATAACTTCATCAAATGGAAGACTTGCCTCTACATCTTCAACTTTAAGATATAGAGGATCTAGCTTGTCCAAGGGTTCCATTTCTTCTTCACTCTCTAAATCATAGAATAAGGTATCATCAAAAAATTGGAAAGGAAAATGACTCACCTCATTCTCTTCATCTTGTGCAGGAGAGATAGGATCTTGGAGAGCTTCATCGAACGAAGGAGCGATTACCAATGCTTCATCCTCATAATTCACTTCTCTAGTTATGTCTTCACTGCATTATATCGAATCATGGGAGAAATCTTGCTCCTCTTCAAACCTGGCTTGTAGAATAACATAACGTCTTTGAGCACTTGTTTGGGAAAGGGGGGTTTTATGCAAATGTTTAGATAACTTGATTATTAGATGTGATTGACATTGCTATGATCCCTGTGACTTATGAGCCCATGGAGGGCATACTTCTTGTTGTTGCAAGGCCACACCTGACGGACAGGTACACATGGGGAGATGATTAGTTCGGACCTCCATAGGGATAGAATCCCACTAGATGGATGTTGAGACCCCAGCCAAGGGCAAACATATGTCAGAGGCTTGCACCAGAGAGAGAGGAGGACATTCCACCAGAGACAACCTAGCAGGCTTGGCCCCAGGGGGGTCTTGCCCTCCTACTATGATGTTGGCCTTGAAAGGCCCATGACGTCACCTCTGTGACCCTTGACATCACCCAACGTTTGATGGACACTTTGGAGGCAATTGTGTGCCAAGTGGCACATGTGGCTTGATCCAAAGGCCTTGGGAGGCCAAACTTTTTGCTCTTGGAGGCCAACGTTTCACCAGAGAGGCCTAACGTCACCCTAAATGGGCATGACATCACCTTTTCTGCTTGATTTATGGTATAATTTTTCATTTTTATGTAAAAACTGGATATTACATGTAAACTGGCCATGTCGACCTTTTTTACCTAATTTGTAAATTAAAGGTGATTTTAACTTTATAAATAAGGGAAAAATCTCTCTTATTTTTCATCATCTTTCACTCACACTTAAGTGAGGTCTGAAATTTGCGCCCTAATTGTTGATATTATGATAGCTGCGGGAGGTATTTACCTCCACGTGTGAACCTGACGAGAATAGAATACTCCGGGAAGAAAGAAGAAACCCTAATGAGTTGGCTAATAACCCTAGAAGACTTGTCGGCTCAAGAAGATAATTTATATTAAGTTATTAGCCTCCAAGAGAAGAAGTCGGCCAGAAGAAATAATAATATACTGAATAGACAGATACCCAGAATAAGAAGTCGGCCCAGGCAGTTAGCCGGGAATACTATAAATACAGGGCGCCAGTCTCTCATTTGTCACAGTCTCAGAATTACAGAGCAGCAACTGGTGCGCACTGCAGTACCCAGTCTTGTGCGCAATTTTGAGGAGAGTTGTCAGTGCAACTGCTGCAGCTAGCAGTTACGTTTTGTCTTGGACTATCTCTTGGCTAGGGTTTGGAACATCTGATCAGCCTTTGTTGATGCGCTATCCTTGGGGAAAGGTGCGCTACCCTTTGTTTGTCTATCTAGCCTAGGATTTGCTTCCGAAGTGATTCTTTGTCAAGGTTAAGGTGCTCGGAGGGTAGCTTCGGCCTATGGTTGGGTGACAAGGGTATTGTCAATGGTAAAACGAGCACACATCTTTCATATTCTAACACTAATTAGGGTTTATTGGCTGAAATTTGGTGCACACTTCTTGAAGGAGGCTATTTTTTGTGTGTTTTAGCATTTTTCTTGGTGGAAGTCTTCAACTAGGCCTATTGCTAGATGATTCTTGGTGAATGTAAGTAAATTTTCTGCAATTCTTCTTCATTGAATGGTTATGGTGTATTTATTTTGCATTTATTCTAAGATTATGAAATTGCTAGCTTAAAACCCTAGGAAGCTAAAGCACATGTTATTGTTCTTGCCTTAATAACTTTCACCTACTAGATTATGCTAGAAATCCTATTTTCTTGAAGATTTATGCAGATTTATGCTAAGGGCCTTGCCATTGCAACACCCTAGCATATTTTTCTTCATCTAGCCATCATCTACTTCATCCTTGAGCTAAAG
>JASDQU010320548.1:0-13135 GCA_032191745.1 Picea mariana
AAATTTTGCAACGGACTTGCTGTACAAACCACATAAATTGTATAGCGATTTTGTCGCTATATACCCTGTGTTCATCGCAATCATGATAACTATTCGAAAGATGATTTGTCACAATTTTTTCACTTACTTTGCCTATATTGTCGAGTGTGCGACGATTTCCCTACTGTGTCTCTCTTTCGACGAATTATTTACTTAGTCGTATTGGCGACGATATTTCTTTTTTTTGTCGCAACTGTGACAACGTCCCTACTGTTGTCTCTCTTGCGACATTAATCAAGGTTCGTCGCATGTGCCACGTCACATGAAATGACGTTTGGGAGACTCAAGATTCGTCGCAATATCGACGACATAACGTCGCAGGAGTGTCGAAATAGCCATCACAAAATGAACCAAATTTTCTAGTGGGTTTTTCACAAAATGGATGCATTTAGTTGGACGTGAGGATTTTCTCAAATTGATAAGTATTTTTGGAGACATCCTTGGTCCATTGGAAGACATATTTTCAAGTTGCTCCCATGCACCAATTGGAGGAAAATTTATGAACAAATATTGATTTTGAAATTTTATAATTTGTTCTATCATTATTTGACTTTATTTTGCAGGTCGAATCTACAAAATCATTTGAGATTAGTGAAATAAATATTCCTCATATTCAAACTCCTCAAGAAACCTTGCAACATATTACAACAAATCAGAGCTTGAAATTTGTTCTAAAACACAATTCCAAAATTTTGATTGAGAATCTAAAAATTTCTATAAAATTTCTGAACATGATGATATTCCTCCACATGTTATACAAGTTTTTGAAATCAGAAATTGTTCTGTCTATGATTCTTTGAATAGTAATAAGAATGGTATTATAGCGTTATGCATGTTTGGTAATCAAAAAGTGGAATTCAAACAAAAATATGCTAAGATCAAAAGTTTGTTGGCAATTGATTTTTTTTCTTGAATCAATATTTTTATTTCAGATTTATGAAAATAAACCTCATTAAATGTCAAGTGTTTAATTTAGATGTTGGTTTGAACATGTTTGAATCAAATTGTTTTTAATTTATTCAATTTTTTTTTTAATGACAACTACAAAATTTGAAATTTTGTAGTTGTCCCTGATTTATATTTTTGTTTTTGTGTTTTGTTATTAATCAGTTTTCATTTATGATGACAAGTGTACAAAGAATGATTTGGACCAAGAATTGTACATAAATTCCAAGGACAAGGAGAAGATTTTTTTTCCCTAGAAAAAAGCGTAATTTTATTTCATTGAAGAGACAAAATTACATTTTGTAGGTGCTTCCAAGAGCACAACACACTAACTGTGTGGAAAATTCAAAAGAAAAGAGGCTAAAGCCCCTTGTCAAAAAAGAAAAAGATAAAAAACATACCCAACCATGTTTATCAACAGAGACTATATCTGAGTCTGATTCCTCTAAAACCTCAACCATTTCAAGATGGTTTACATTTTGTTTCATTTTGGACTGATAATTATGATCAAAACTAAAGTACTCTCCAAAACCTTGAATACTTTCATATAAAGAGTCTGTACAAACTTCTATCCCATGCATTGAAAATGAGAAGTTGAGATAATAAGCCCAACTCAAAAAGAGGTAATAACATCTAACTCACAAGGATTGAAAAGAAGTTGAGTCCATAAAATGTATCCATGATCAACCATACCCAAAACACATAGAGAGAAAACTAAACTTCAAATCTGAACTGAACCACGTTCTTCTATGAAAGGCCCGTGGAAGAAGGCGTGGGAGTCTTCTCCTTTATGCTCAGTGAAGTGCCACTATCCCAAGAGGAGTTGAGGACCTGCTTTCGACAATGAGTTATCTACCATGTTCTTGTCCCTGTAAACATGAGATATGATCAACGAATCAAATACTTCCAAGATCATGAAAATATCCTCCAAAATGGGAATGAGAAAAATATTTTGACAAGTTTGATATTTCCTCGTCCAATTGATGACATTCATGGAGTCACCAAAAACTTGTAGATGAAGAATTTCTTTTTCTCTGGAAAATGTAAGTAATAATTTCAGCGTCACAAGTTCATCATAATTATTTTGTCCCCTTCCCAATCCCATTTTTATGTGAAAGAAATGATTTTATGATAAATGGAGAAGGGCTCCTCCCCTGCAGATGGAATTTTGAGATGCTTCGTCAAAGAATTCCCAAGGTTTGGATTTATATATGTCCTATGTAATCCTTAAATAGATTGCTGTGACCTCTTTTGATTGTGGGAAATGTGAAAGAATAGCGAGGCTTTGTGCTGCAATTGCCTCCAGAATAATGGATTTATCTTTGAATATTTTTTCATTCCTAGCTAGCCATATACCCCAACAAATTAGGAGTGGGAGTGCTTTTATTTGTTTAAGACTTGGGTCTTGAATCCAAGCCTTCCATGTCGATTCCAAATAATTACCATCCCTAGTGAATCTTTGCGCAATAATTTTAGAGGTTTCTGTCCACACTCTCTTAAAAAATGGACAAAGGATAAGAATATGATAAGTAGACTCATTATTGTTTTGACAGAGAGAGCATCTACCTGGTCGCTCTATCTGGTGTTTGTTCAGAATATCCTAGGTTGGAATTTTGTTGTATAGGGCCGCCCACAATAATAATTTGGCTTTTTGAGGGAACTTCAAATTCCAAAGTCCCCTCCACCACCAACTTGGATTTTGTTGAAGGAGATCAATATTCAGAGCAACATATCCATATTTTGGAGTTTAATATCCTGACGAATATTTTTTCCAAACTAACTCATATTCCCTGTCCAAAAGCCGAATGTGACCTCTTTGTAGAGCTGCAATATAATTTTCATAGAGCACTGTGTAATTACCAGTGAGACCCAAAAAACTGGCTCTTTTCCAACCTTGATGAAGAATTGTAGTTGAGCAGTTATTTGTGAGATTGGAGAGCTGAGTAATTTCTTGTCTATGGAGCTGAAGAATTAAGTCATATAGTAACAAGTGGGAGGTCTCACTTCCTGGAGAAGGATTTACACCTACGCGAAAATGATTCTCATTACCCACCCTCCAAGCCAAGCCATCCCCGATCACTGAAAAGGTTGATAACATGGATTTCCAGATAATCGAACATGATCTGGAAGACTTATCCGGGGAGAAAACCCAATCTTCTAATGTATCCGAGAAGATATATTTGCATGTCATGACCTGTGACCAAAGAATAGGGAAAGAGATAAGGCACCAACATGCTTTTGCTTCCAAAGCCTTGGAGAATAAGAAGATGTTTTTGAGTCCCCTTCCTCCCAAATCTTTTGGTCGAGCTATTCATTCCCATTTGACCCAAGGCTGAATGGATTTTCCTCTGTTCCTGACCAGACAAAGCCAGAGAAAATCCACCTTATCCTTTCCAATATTCCTTTTGGTATCCATGCCAAGGACATTCAGTAGACTAGGATTGATTCCAGAATAGATGTGGTCAGAGTGAGTCTTCTTTCTCTCGACAACCATCTGAAGCTCCAACCTTTTAACATTTTCTCTAACTTTACCAGTAACCATTTCCAATCTGCTTTTCGATAATTGTTTGGCTTCAGTGGAAACCCTAGATACTTTAGGCCTTCCAAAATATCATGAGTTGTATAAGGGAAAAAATTCTTGTATGTTTTCTCTTCCTCTCTTCCCATATCCAAAGTGGTTAGAGTAGATTTTTGAATATTTAATTGAATCCTCATAGCCAAGCTAAATAGATTAAGAATTTCTGCTAAAGTATCTGCATCCCCTACCCTTCCATTGTAGAAAATGATCACATCATCTACAAACAATAGGTGAGTGATCCTTATACCATTTGTGACTTAAATACCTTGGAAATTCCCTATTCTGACTGCATTTTCAATGGCCTTACTTAGTCCTTAGGCTACCAAGAGGAAGAGTAATGGTGACAATGGGCAACCTTTCCATATTCCTCTTTCTGAGACGAAAAAGAGGGATGCAACCCCATTGATAAGGACGATGAAGTCAACTAAAGAAAAACACACCATCACCCACTTTATGAAGGGGACTTCGAAACCCATATGAGTAAGTAGAAGACAAATGTATTGCCAGTTCACCCTATCATATGCTTTGGAAAGATCAATCTTTAGGACCATCCCTTTTTCTCTTTCTGCCTTCAGGCTATGCAAACCTTCCTATGCTACCCCTATAGCCTCATGAATCTGATAACCTTTAAGGAAACCAAACTGTTCTCTATAAATAGCCTTAGATATTACTGGCTTTAACCTTTGAGAAATGACCTTGGCTATAATTTTGTAGATACAGTTGCAAAGGGATATTGGCCTGAAATCATCAAAGGTCTGAGGATCATCTACTTTGGATATTAAGGCTATAAAAGTGGTGTTAAAGGGGTTATGAACTCTGCCATTTATTCTAGATTCCTCAATAACCCTTACAATATCTCTTCCTAGGAGATCGAAAAATCCTATATAGAATTCGATTGTCCCTCCGTCCGGGCCTGGGATTTTATCCTTCTGAAAGCTTTGCAATGTTTCTTTCAATTCTGCTTCAGTTACTTCTGAAAAAAGTCCACGGTTCCTTTCCTCATCTACAAACATGGGAAAACATAAATCCATTCTAATAATATATGCTATATTCACATTCCTATTAGCTTTGAATAAGGATTGAAAATGATTTTTTCCCAGGTTTGCAAGTCCTTCAAAAGAAGAAATTGTTCTGCCCTCCTGATCCTTTAGACCCCAAATTGTATTGGCTGCTTTCTGTCCATTTGCATAGGCTTAAAGAATTTGGTATTCTCATCTTCGTTTGTCAACCAAATTTCCCTACTTTTCAATCTCCACAAGGCTTCTTGGTTTGCCAATAGTTGTCTACGTCTTGCCTCAAGTATTTTTAGGTTGTCTCTGGTAGATTCTGAGATGAACCCAGAGTCTGTATCCTGAAAGATCCTTTCCAACTGCATCTTAATATCTTGAAGCTCATGATATTCAAAATCTTTAGACTATTGTTCCTCCATCCTATAACAAGGCCTCCCGATCTCCCATGAGCATCCACCCCCATGAACGACCAAAATGGAAAGAGAGAAGTTAGTATATTGGTGGATGATAATTCATTTGCTAAGGTTTCTTGTAGTAAGATTACATTAGGCTAGTTTGAAGAAATCAACCTCTTCAAAGCGTATTTCTTTTGAGGGATCGCCAAAACCTTGCAATTAAAAGTGAGGAGTTTCATGGAGGAACCCCTTCTGGGGATTTTTTCGCCCTAAGCGCCCCTAAAATTGACTGTTGGTGGCCTGAAGCAATGTCCACCAATGCATGAGATTGCGCTTTGAAGAGATGTGAACTTCTTCCCCTACCCTTTTTCTTCTTCTGAAGGTCTGGATTATTACCAATTCCTCTTGGATCTGTTGTGGGAATGGAGAGTGACCTATTGTGAAGGTGGAAGTGGATAGTCATATCTTCAGAGTCTTCCAAAGAAGAAACCATAGAGTCCCATGGGTCTTGGAACTTAGAGGATGAGTCCGATTGCAGGGCACAAGAAACCAAGGAAGGAAAAGGGAATTATGATGAGGAGGAAGAAGGGTTTGGACCAACAGTCTTGGGGAATGGAAGATATCGGAAAGAGTGTTTGAAATCCACCATAAATGAATTGATATCCTTAAACATTTCATGAACTGGGCGAAGAATAGAAAAATGCAGACCCAAAATATTGTCGATCAAATGCTGGGGTGCTTCCTCCAGACTGTTCACTGTGTGCTCCAGATTGGTTGAGACTGGAACCAAAGCCAATTCACCATCCACTGAATCAGACCCCCCAATAGCCATTAGAGACACAGATTCTAAAGGTTTGTGATTTGGAGAACTCGTCGATGCCGAAGAGAAAGGGATATATCCAAGATCCTTTTGGACCATTTGGTTTTGCCTAGTACCAGAAAAGGGCCTATTTCTGTGGACCCCCCCTCGAGATTTATGACATTCGTTAAAAGACATGCCCATATTCATGACATATTCTGCATCAGAAGGGAACTCCTTCGTAATCAAGAGTTTGAACCCTCGTACAGCCCAAATCCATCAGATTAAGGAATTCACGAATCCCTTCCCGAAGATTCACGTTGACCATAATCCTCACCACTGACATCACCCCTGAATAAATGAAACTCATATCATAAGCTATGAATTCTCCAAGAAAATTTGCTATATCTTGAAAACATTTTTCATTCCATAGGTGAGGAGGGAGACCAAACATTCTCACCCAAATAGGGATGGAATCCAGTAGTTCAATTTCTACATCAAAAGTGGGGTTCCATTGTTTTAACAAAACCGAAGAGGAGTCAATGGAACAATTTTTCTAGAGAACCTCCTTCACCTGTGATGGCTCTGAAAATATAATCAAGAACCATCCTCTGGATAGCTGACTAATTCTGGGAGGTGGATTGTATATCGCACCCCAGTTTACTTCGACCCATTTCTTCAGAGTCTTATCGCTGAAATTTCAACCATATGCTTTCCCAACTAGGGATTTGCCTGCCATCGCGGCTACCCCGAACATAGTTAGGTCATCCCCAAGAATGAAATTAGGGTCTGCTTTAGAGGATCCAACACACTTACTTTTTTTTCTTTGCCTACTCCCTAAAGCTCCTACTAATCCTTGTGCTATCTGAAAAGATTTACTACCGCCAGGTTCTCCGCCAAACCCTGAGTCCCATTCGTTGAGATTAGAGGGTTATAAGTTAGAGGCTATAAAACCTTTAGCTATCTCCCTTAACACCTGATCCTGTAGAAACCCTTGATCTGAATACAGATAGAAGTAATATGGTTTTTCTCTCAGATTTGAGGTCAACCAATTCGCAAGCTCGAGGCATGAGTTCCCCAAATCCACTTCTTGAGTAGAATCTATAAAAAATGACCTCTCTCCTTGAAGAAAACCTGAAGACGAAATCATTGACGGATTTGAGAGAGACTAGGAGAGATTTTCCATGATTGGTGTAGGAAGGGACCCACTAAGTGCCGAGGATAAAATAACTCCAGGGTCCAACGAGGATGGGTTGAGACAAGAACCTGGCGGTGGGGTTTGATCAATCCTTGCCACTCCCACAACTGCTCCTATTTCGCCAGGACGCCTCTGCCCTTCCCGCCAAGAAAGTGGTCTTGACACTGGCCTAAAGAAATTTCCATTAACCCCAGACAACTGAGATAAAAAATCCCCCCAGTTCCTCGAATATTTCGTCCCTGCCAACTGAGCCAAATTGAAATGGTAGGAGATGTCATCTATCCCCATCCAGGGTAAAAAATCACTCGTATTTGGAGTCTAGTCCACTTCTTATTCATAGATGGCCATTGACCTAACCATAAGGTTCGAAATAATCCTTACGTGCTGTAGTTGAGACCCACCAGAGTTACCTTCTGCTGACATAAACTATGGCTAAACCTCTATCCCTTCGCATAATAGTATTCCAACTGAATTGGTTTAAGGATGTGACCTACGACCTGTAGCCTGAGGCCTGCAATCACGACTTAGGTCACGTAGAACCATAGATCCACCTTACCCCCGAAACCGCAAAGCTCCATACCTCAATGATTAGTTTCCGGACAAGCGGAAGATTAATATCAAATAGTTACAAAATTATTTTTGAAAAAAAGAAAACTAATTTCTGTTTTTAAGGAGTTGGTTGAGTTTTTATTTTTAGTTTTAGCATTAAAATAATTTTATGATAACTGATTTTTAGTTTTTAGTTTTAGATAAGAGGGGTCTCTTTTCTTATAAGAGAAGAAGGAGAAATCCAAAAGGATGGATTGTTACAGGTTCTAGATATCTGAAACTAGGGGAAGCAATTCTGCAGGGAAGGAAGCACTTGATTACACTATTCTGTGGGATTCTTGAGGAATGTGCAAGACCAGATTTATTTAAAGCTAATAACAAATTTTCATTCACTTTCACTACTGTATGATTTGCAAATTTGTTGTTAATTGTTCTTGTCAATTCAGTTTTGATTTGAATCTTTAATTTCTTAAAGATATATTTATAGAGAGGAACATGTTTCATATCAAAATTTGATTAAAGATTCATGGAAATTTGATTGTAGTTAATGATAATTATTTATCATTTAATTATAGTCTTGTTTTTATTTAATTATTGTTGCATTGAAAGAACTGTTTCTTCAATATGATAGCAGATTTTGCATTGAATCTATTTTATTGTGTTTAAGTATATGTTTTGGTTGACTTAAATAACTGTTTATTTAAGCCATTACATTACATGTTTGTGTGAATAAATTGCAAATCATATGGACTATTTCTATGATTTGCAAGTAAATCCTAATATTGAATTCAATATCAGTCCTCTCCCATTTATTTTGATCACTTGTCTCTTGGTTTGGATGAGATCTATATCTTGTCATAATCAAGAGAGAATATATTAATTTTTGTTTTTGATTTGTTTCATCTTAGGATTAATATGCATTTGTATTTAGTCCATAAAGTCTTATTTCGCAGGAGAGGAATCTAGTGTGGTGTAGCTGAGCCCTTTTTTTAGCCTTAGGATTTCTTTCTTGTAAGCATGACACAAGAGAGTGATCCCTTTCTTTCTGTTTGTTGATAAAAATAAGTAGCATTATATATTAACAGATATAAAATTGTATATATTTATCTGTACATATAGGTTAACTTAGCTTAGAACTTAGGCTAGGATACAGGTAACTGGAGACCCATAGAACTAGTTGGAATCGCCATTTCAAAGAAAAAGGGTCTAATTGGGACCCTGACCGGGCGATATACCCAATGTTTAATATGGTCATATTTGGCCATCAACATAATGTTAGCTTCTTATTTCACAGTTCTTATGATAATAGATAATTTGTTTCTTTCCTTTATGATGTTTTCTAATTTTTTTTATTGTTCAAGCCCTAGAATCTTGTATCTTTGTCGTTCTAAAAACCTAGTGAGTTCTTAGTTTTCTGTGTCCATGCCGGTTATTTCTTGTTTATGGGAATATTTCAACTATCTTATTTCTTTTGAGTACTCTAACTTCAAAGCTTCGAACTCCTCTTTATGTAGTTATTTATCTATGTTGGCCTGTCTCTTAAACTCGACTTCCGAATTATCTCTTTGACCTTTAAGTTGTTCTTCCAGTTCAACCACCCTTGCTTTGCATAAGTATAATGTGGCACTCAACTCACACACATAATCAAATTTATCCCCTACAAATGCACTTAGTGTTGAAGCATTCTCCAAGGTGTTTACCTAGGGATCTAGACCTGATTTCCATATAGTCTCCCTATCAGAAGACCCTTTAGAGGGATGTTGTTGGCCCTTGACCAAGTTTTGGAGATCCTTGGTCAGGTTTGACCTATTTTGGGACTTCGATAGGCTGTCGAAGGTGAAGCACAAGTCGAAGTGGAGATCACAGGATCTCGTCCCCTTGTTTAGGGCTTTTTGGGTTTTGGACTTATGTAACGGGTATGGGGATGTCGGCCCATGGGTTTACCCATGTTTAGGCCCATTTTGTAATGTATAAATAGAAATATAGGTGATGTAAGTAGGCGGGTGATAAGTGTAAATGTGTTGAGCCTGCACATAATAGATCTAGCTAAACAATAATACACACATTTGCAGAGAGAATTGGAGAAGGAAGAAGAAGGAGAGAAAGAATGGAAGAATTCTCATTAACCGTTGTGAATAATGAATAATTTACACATGATATACTCTGTATATCTCAATGAGTTCGAATTGAGGTGAACCAATGCACCATAGTGGTGGTCTAGAGTGATTTGGACACACACTAGCAGTTATGGGAGTGAACTGCCACCTATTCTAGTCTCTCAGGCATTTATGGGAGTGAACTGCCACCTAGTTGAGTTAACTAGTCAACTAGTCTTCAGTTAACTGATTGAACAAAGAATAGTGAGGAGTTAACTCAGGGAATCAAGGCTAATGCGCCACTCTGGTGATGATACCAAGGCAAGTTTGAATTATCATGGTGATGATCCTAATGTTGCATGGTGATGATCCCAATGCAACATCTAAACTCAACTCAACTAGTCAAATTGAAGTGTTAACTGAAAGAGAATATTCTCTAGGTGGAATATTTTCCCCTAAAATATAGGAGACTGGATAATGACTAATTATGACTAATAAACAAGGAATAAACTTAGGAAAAATAAATCCTAGGTGTGTGTGAAGTAACTCCAACACCCACCCTGAACATCACTATGGTGAAAATAAAGATTGGGTACCGACAACGAGGCCATGTTAGGTACCCAAGTACAAAAGATACACTGAAAATAAAGTGAGTAAAGAGGGAAAAACCTCATGGGAAATCCCCCCCTCAAGGTACAATGTATGTAAAAATAATAACTACAGTTGCTAGGCAACTGTGTCCTTCACTCCAAGACGATCTCGCAGAGAATGGAATTTCTGCTCAGTGAAGGTCTAGGTGAAAATGTCTGTCGTCTGTTCTGCTGAAGGACATAACTATAATTCGATGATCCCCTCATGTACTAAGTCCCGGATGTAGTGCATGTGGATATCGATGTGATTCATCCGCTGCCTCTGAAATGGATCTCTGTAGAACTTCATAGTGCTCTGGTTGTCACACCAGATGACAATCGACTGATGAAACTGAATGCCCAACTCAATGAGAAAATGTTGTAGCCACATAGCCTGAATGGTTATGTTAACTACCCCTTTGTACTCTACCTCGGTTGAAGATAGAGAAATGGTAGCTTGCTTCTTGCTCGACCAACAGATAGGCCCGGAGCTAAGACTGAGTGAGTAACCATATGTGGACTTGCGATCAATGCTATCGCCAGCCCAATCAGAATTAGTAAACCCAATGAGATCTAATGTAGAATCTGCTACATAATGAATCCCAAAGGTGATGGTGCCCTGTATGTATCGAAGGATACACTTTGTAGCCTTCCAGTGTAGCTCATGCGGCTCCTGCATGAACCTGGAAATTGCACCAACTGCATATGAGAGGTCTGGTCTAGAGTGTGTGAGATACAACAAGCTCCCCAATAGTTGTTTGTACAGTGTGCTATCAACCAGTGGAGTCTCCCCACCATCCTCAAGTTTGACTCCTGATAGGAAAGGAGTCAGAGTAGACTTGCAGTCTGTCATGTGAAATCTCTCAAGGAGATTTCGTGCATACTTGTCTTCAGAAAGTTTGATGCCTGATGCATCCTGACTGATCTCAAGTCCAAGGAAGAAGTGTAGCAGACCCTTGTCCATCATAAAAAACCTGTCATGTAGAATCTTCTTGACTGCAACAATCACTGAAGTTGAGCACCCGGTGATCAACAAATCATTGGCATACAAAACTAAAAGTAGAAGTGAATCAACCATCCTGAGCATGTATACATTCAGGTCTGATTTACAATGTACAAAGTTTTGTGACAACAGGTAGGAGTCCATCTTGGAATACCATGCCCTAGGAGCATGTTTGAGGCCATAAAGTGACTTCTTCAGTCGACAGACCAAAGATGAGTCCTGCATAAATCCCTGGGGCTGCTCCATGTAGATATCCTTAGAGATATCACCATGAAGAAATGCATTCTTGACGTCCATATGATGGAATTCCCATCCCTTGGCTGCCACAATGGCAAGTGCCAATCGTATGGAATCCATATTCGCTACTGGAGCAAAGGTCTCATCATAGTCAATACCATGAACCTGCTGAAAGCCTTTAGCGACAAGCCTGGCTTTGTATCTACCGATCTGTCCATCCACTATGCTCTTGGTCCTGTAGACCCATCTGCATCTGACAAGTTTCCTCCCAGAAGGAAGGGGAACTAGATCCCAAGTCTGGTTCTCAAGGAGGGATTTGTACTCCTCCTGCATGGTGGATTCCCAAAAGGGATTTCCAAAAGCCTCGCCATAAGACTGTGGATCTGAAGACTGAACCAAGAAAAGATGCCTAGAGGGCAATGGTTCAGTGGCAGTGAGTGCAACATGAGGCTCCTTGAAATCATATCGAGTCCTCCTAGTATCAACTAGATCACCTACGAGATCCCCTGCATCCTGAAGAGTAGTCTGTGCCCACTTGGGCCTCTGCTCTGGATTTGCAACTGTATCTGGATGCTCTGACTCTGCATCTAACTGTACTGACTCTGAATCTGAATCTAAATCATCTAAGTCTTCTGAATCAGAACTCTCGTCTGAAGAAGAGTCGGCATGTGCATGCTCATCATCTCAGATAGGTGGAAGAGTGAAGGTGTCTGCATGCAGCTGCTGATGTACATGCGAGACACTTTCCTCGAATTGGACACTACGTTCAATGATGAGCTATTTTGTGGAAAGATCAATAAGTTGATATCCCTTCACACCGTCGGGGTATCCAACAAAATGCACTTAGTGCTCTGTGGATCAAATGCCTTCCTCTTTTCGTAGGGAATCCAGGCCCATGCACGAGAACCAAAAATGGGAAAGTGGGTCAGTTTCGGTTTGAGGCCGCTCCAAGCCTCGTAGGGGGTCTTATCCTTGAAAAATCTATGGGGAGATCTGTTTTGGATGTATGTTTCACAGTTAAGTTCTTTGGCCCATAGTCTCTGTGGTAGTGACTTTGCATGAAACATGCAAGATGCCATCTCCTTTAGAGATCTATTTTTCCGCTCAGCAACTCTATTTTGCTATGGAGTGTAGGGAACTGTATGCTGCAACTGAATCCCTACCTCATGGAAACGATTATGGATCTCATGATTTACATACTCTCCCCCGTTATCAGTTTGGAGGATGTTGATCTTCTTTCTGGACTGTGTCTCAACCAAACCTTTGAAATCTTTGAGGTGTTGAAAGACTTCGAATTTTTGCTTGAGAAAGTAGATTCAAGTAAAATGTGAGAAATCATCAACAAAAATGAGAACAAACCTCGCTTTGCTGAAGGATGGATGTGGAAAAGGACCCATAAGGTCACTGTGGATCAGATCTAAAGGTGTGAAAGCTCGCTGAGACTTTCCTTTGTCGAATTTCTCTTGAGGGTGTTTCCCGAGAACACATCCCTCACATACTCCCTTGGAGAAAAACGATGTCTGGTAGACCATCAAGTAATATGTGCTTGCTAAGCTGTTGCATGTATCTGAAATTTAAATGTCCAAACCTTTTGTGCCATATCCTACTACTTTCATCAGCATGAGTAAGCAGTAAAGAAGAATTAGGTTCAATGAAT
>JASDQU010320549.1:1354-12996 GCA_032191745.1 Picea mariana
CGTGAACAGCATGGACTGTCAGTTGTGATCAAGTTAAAATCTTATGAAATAAATTCTATGGCCAACTTGGGTAAACAAACAACATGTGCTAGTAAAATCTAGGAAGCAAAACCAAGCAAACAAGACCTTCTAATTCCGAAGTCACTAGTTGGTGATGATATCCAACGTCGTGACGACGGGACAAGAAGGGGTTGGGCGAGGATGAAAAAGTTACATTGATGACCTGCTTAACGGAATTACACCCTGATGCAAGCTCCCACACATAATCGTGGGTATACCCTCCAAGGAGCCCGAGTGAGTTTGGCCAACGTCGATTCCAGGTACTGTGAAGACTTACCCCTTCATAGTCACCTTGTGTAAGACCCTAAGAATATAGGCTACTAAGGTTACCACAAACAACAATGATGCCTGGGGAAAGAAACGACAGTCCGATCCACACGCAAGGGCAGGGTATCTAGCCCAAAATCAACTTGAGAGGCTTCCACTCATCATTGCGGGTATACCTTCAAGTGACCCCCATAATATGTGCAATCTCTACATCGAGATCAATAAAGCAGGGTGAGTAACTCTGTCAATCCCAATGTGACCTCAGGTTTGACCCTTGTGTGAGAAGGGCTTCCCAGGATAAAATGTTGCAAATGGAATTTGACACTCCTTATCACAAGATACTATTGTGTGTTTTGTGCTTCAGAGAGTGTGTCTCACTGCCTATTCCAATTCTCTAGCCTAGCTAATGTTGGTGCAAAAGAGCCCTAGAAAAAGTTACTAGTTGAATTTTAAAGTTGCGCATTATTATTAAAGGTTGTTGTTAGGCAAAAAGGAGACGGAAATGAAACCAATGTTGTGTACGACTCTGACCCAACAATGCATAAATAGGGATGAATGATACAAATTTTTGTTCGATGAATTTTGTCTACAGGAGGGAAAGAGGAGTTTTCTAGAACAATGCGAACTACGATGTACTATCTTTCTTGAAATGTAATATCAAATAATCATGAACAATGCAAATTCCCTATTCGTTCTCTTTCAATATTTGAATGCCAATATTTTTTGAATAAATGGTTGCTTAAAAAAAAAAAAAAAATCTTTAATTTTTTATTAGAAACCAAGCAACAGGGATGGAACTAAGAAAAAGTAAGCAACCAATGAAAATGAAATACTCAACAAACACCCAAATTGATCTTTCAATGAAGATAAAAATAACAAACTGGCAAGACCAATCTCTTCAAATGCACATGGGTAACAATTTTCCAAGTAATAAGCAATCGAAAAGGACAATCAATCTCAACTTTTAATCCAATCAAAGGCTCCTGCCCAAACAAGTACTCAGATTTCAGAATCAGAGATTATACCCTTGTTAAGAAAAGGTCAAGAGGTAAAAATTGAGAAAAAATGATCAAGAAGAGTTTTCGATTTTCGAGAACTAATCATTCACAAAATTTGAAGTCAAGAAACAATCAATCACTGATCAGAGAATTTCTTCCCAGACACACAAACAAATATGGGCATCTGAAGACACAAAAAGACCTAATCCAAAGTTTTTACAAGTGAGTTTGCAGTCTAGCAGTGGGGTATAGTGCGAGAATTAGGGATTCTCACAACCTAGACACAGGCAGGGTGCAAGAAGGTCACACTGAACTGAACACTAGGGTGAAAAATTCAGTGATTCTCACAGGCCACAGAAAGGTACAGTGCGAGAAGGTTTGTAATCAAGCAAATTTTGGAAAAAGGACAGAACTTTTGAGTGAACTTCTGGATCCAGGGAGTCTATAAGGATCTCCTAAAGACTCAGAGATTGATTGGGAATGAAAAAGGGTAGGTCAAGAGAAAATGGCCAAGAAAAAACCACTAAAATGGGTTGTATCCCCAGTGGAGTCACCAATTTTTTTATTGGATAAATCGGTAGGTGCGGACACTAACTGATATCCCTAGATCCACCTGGATCTAGAACAAAACAGGACAGGACATGACTCTTTCTTTAGGTTGCAGTCATTGAATCTATTACCGAGAAGGAATGAGTGACGTACCTTTATATCGCTTCCTTAGGTCTTTGTTGTTCCTACTTCGCTCCGGTGCTCTTGTGAAAGTGGGTCCAAGACAACACGAACCAACCAAAGTGAAGATAACAAAGTATATTCAATGTCAACCTATGCATATGATCAAGGAGTTATGCAATAAAATAAGAGTGATTTTATGGGAAAGGGACATGTCGTTGTATTATATTAAACGAAAGTAGAAGATACAACCAGATCGCCTTGATGTCGCAAGCTTCCTTTCAGTGACCCTTGGTTCCAACACACACACTTTCTCTACATTTGCATGAAGAAGATCCAGTACAACGTGATAGACAAATAGAGTCTTCAAGCTTCAATCCAAACAGAGTTCTTCACACAATTCTCTCCTCAATTCTTCATTCAATCTTGCTTAACCTTTTCCATGAGAAACCTTTCAATATATAGGAGAAGGAGAGATGGTTAAATGGATGAGGATGATCCCACTAAATCTGAGAAGTCAGTAGGATGCCAACCATGCGAATGCCAACTCATTTTCTAGAAGATACTCTTCTAGAACCTTCGTAACGTCTTCTTCCTTTCAAGTTTCAAAACAGGTTCGCACCCTACCTATAGAGCAGACTGTGAACACCTCGCAGTCTAGGTATAGAGTTGCCTGCGAGAATCAAGATTCTCACACCCTGCACCATATGCAGCTTGGGAACTCACTATAAAAAGATGTTTTGTAGAGGAAGACAACAGTCACTTTTCTCAGGCAAAAAGTCCTTGTGGGTGCCTGAACACATCACTGTAGACACATCACCAGAGTGACCAAAATAATGTGTAACAGAGGGAAATTTTCGGAAGTGGGAATTGGTATTAATATCGCCCCATCTATGGTCTTAACGGTAACTATGAAGTGCATTGGACAAGTGAGCATGCTCTTCAATCAAGGAATAGAGAAAGTGAGTCATAGTTATACTTTCCATGATGTGTTTTCATAAGAGAAGCATCGAAAAGCTATAGAAAAATCAATGGAGGGTTGTTCAAGTAAAATTATTGTACTGTCAACTTGATCGTAAGTATAAAGATGATGAATTTTAATTTAATTTTCTGTGGTTGATATCATAGTCCCATTGGACTTCACCTAGCATATATCCTTTTATTTCAAAATATTTCTAAAGAAGAATTTTGGTAATTTCATCAATCAAGTAAAGCTGCTAAAATGAACTACATATTTCATTTGCTTCACAGAGCTTACATTAAAAGGCAAGGCATGTCTTGTATAGTCTTTAGGATCATAGAAAAACTGCTAAGATCTTGAATCTATCATCCATCCATAATTCAAAAACTGGGCCCATGAGAACCTTAAACTACAGTACGAAAGCACATGAACAAAAATCTGCCAAACACAAGACAAGAAAAAATCAGCGGAGATTGGGCATTGTATCCCATCTACAACAAAATCCCCAAATGGGTACCAAGAAATTTTCCGATTACTATATTTCTATGAACATTTTCTTCTGATAGTACTATGAACCAAGATCACGTTGACCTGACAATGTTCTAACATTACTAGTTCTGGAAAAGACTGTCATCATTTAACTTAATGGAGTTTGAACAATGTCAATTATGCAATATTATTGAGAATGCATGATGGTTTCATTCAGAGGAGCAAGCCATTTTGATGGCTCAAAGGATGGACTTGATTTATTCACAGTTGGATACTTTGTATGAGGTCTTTCCTCATGCTTCTCATTCCTAGACTGAAAAATCTTATGCACTTCCAGTTCACTTTTCCATGGCACTGAAAAACTCTATTCATATCTTGATTGGGTAGCATGGACAGATACAAATAAGATTGTTTTGTTTCTTGTCAACGCATGATACAAAAAAAAAAAATTGGTTCATCCGATATGCAATATGGCATTGTCCTCATTTAATGTAAATTTTCTATGGACGCGAAATTCGCAAAACATGTAGACATTGTTTGCCTTTTTCTGTAGGTATACTTCATATGGAAATTTTACCAACCCGGGAAGCACATCTTGTAATACAGGTTGTCTAATTGTACAATGTACAATTTTGTTGTTGAGGGTTCAAATGGCAGCGTTGAGGTAATGTCTATATATGTAAGGGAATTTTTTACTGCATCGCAGGCAATCAATTGTGCCATCATTTTTTAAAGAAGAGGTAGAAGCAGGAGAGTTGCATTTGGCACATACATGCTCGAAGGGGGTCGAGTACGCATTTGTTGCAACCAAAACACCCTCAACCTACGTACGTGAGCATAGTAGTTAATATATTGAACAATAATATACAAGTGTACAACAAAAAAGGTGCACAAAATTGTTTAAGGCAATTTTTATGTGCAACGTGTGGATGGAATTGTAGATGTATGCGTACAACAGTTGTCGAACTAGTTAGTTTCTTGAGATCCTGTACTATGTATGTTCGCAATTMTGTTACAAATATTGCTTGGGTTGTGYGAAAGATCCTTTCTTTAACATCTCTTTTCTTTGTTATATTTTTGAAGAGCATAAGTGGAAATTTCCCTTTATGCAATTGTTGTTCCATTGAGGAAAATAAATTTGAATAATTGTCGAACAATTGTAGTTGTAGCATGGAACAGTGTAATAGTTGTGTAACATAACTAAGATATATAAGCATGTGAAAGTAAAGGACAAAAATGGATATGGAGAACGGTACCATTGCCTTAACGTTGTCTAACTGTCCATTTTTTATATGGAGAATATGTTAATAGCCACCTTTTCACGCGAGTGTGAAAACTACACCAATGGTTCCAATTGGGTAAATGGTGTTGCTCTGTGCAAGTTGGTTGATTGTTGTGTCCGATATGAAACGATATTCTGAAAAAACCGTGGAAAATTTTTCCACAATACTTGTTTCATTGAGCGATATAATCCGATCACAATCACCACTGTCATATACTGTTTTCGGTATTATATTAAAATTTGTAATGGATATCCCACTACCTGGCAAGATCTTTTCTCCATGTTTTTGGACAAGTTGTGTAGGGCTAGTCAATATGATTGTCATCGGCGCTTCATTGTTTGTCATGTCAGCATGCATAATGCATCTAGTTTTGTTTGCCTTGTCTAAGTAGTTGTTATACATGACCATTATGTCCTCGGCGAACACTTGTCCAGTTCGGCGGCTGTTCAAGCTTTCTATCGATAGTATATTGGGTGTTATAATTTTAGACCTGGTGACATTTTTTGAACAGAAAAAGTAATGTGAATGGCAGTTTGTATCATTTTTTTGTTTTTTGTTTTTTTTTGGCATAAATGTACAAGTAGATGCACAATTTGGATGAAGTATGCAGGCCATAGTTTTATAACCATACCTCTTAGTTTGCGAAGATTGCAGTATGTTGGGCGTTTTACTTGCGCTCGTCGATACTTCTTGTGAACTAAAAAGCATGTGTTTTATATGACATCAACATATTTATCATGGCATAGATGAATAAATAACTTAGGATATTTATTTGGTAAACATAGCAAGAGCATAATGTATGAATATTTACCTTTCGCCTTGTCGTTCTATTGATGTTTGCGATGATTGACTACTCACGCCCATGTCACTCATCCAACTTTTCATGATGCAAGCATGTGTACATGAACATCAGAATGACTAAATAAGCATATGCATTGTATATTTTTCATAATCTTTATGGATGTCACATACATGCTCGAAGGGGATGGAGTATGAAATAGGGTGTCAAGGGATACTCAGGAGACATGAGGATCCAACGGTCAAATTGTATGTCTCGAAAATTTTGAGTGCAAAAATGTGTAACATGGAACAGGGCATGATGGGGAAGTCTGTCAGTCAATCTGTATATTGTGGAACTTCGGGTGTTGTTTGTAGGTCACAGAACAATAGAAGCACAATCGTGAGCCCGCCAGCCCAGGAGTCGGGTTGTCAATTTGTATATCGTGGAACTCTAGGTGCTATTTGCAGGACACAGAACAATAGAAGTGCAATTTTGAGCCCGCTAGCTCGGGAACCCACGATAAAAAAAGTGGATAAATATGGAATAGGGAAGCGATCAGTGGGACTCGTGATATAGAAGCATGAGTAGAAATGTGAACCCATGAGTCAGCCAACCCGCGCAGCTAGACATTTTCAGAAAAATGACTAAGTAAAGTAACCAGAAAGGGAAAGTAGAGGGGAAAAAGAAAGGGGAATTCGGTTAAGTATAGAAGAGGGGAAAAAAAGGGATAAAAGAGAGTGGGAAAATAGAAAAGGGGAGGGAAATTTTCGAAAGCGAGAAGTCTCAACAAAGGCCGGTTGTTGCCAAATAATCGTTTTCTAGTCCAATATTTTATGCACCTACTCGTTTTGTGTGTTTGATTTAGTATCACTATTGGTATACCTTTTCGAAGATTGTACTTCAGCTTTCTCTGTTGTGGCATATAAGATTTCATCCTCCTATCCAACTAATCTGTTTCTTTCAATGTAGCAATGCAGAAAATACAATAGACATGAAGGTAATTCGGTATGTAGAAAGACATGTAAAATAATAAATACAGTTCTATTTATTTCAATATAGCAGTACAGAAAATGCAGTTGACATGAAGATAAGTTATTGTGTAGGAAGATACATAGTATATAAATACAATAAATTAGGTGCAAAGCAGTAGAATAAATATATAGACAATAAATCAAATACAAAACAATGGAATATGAAATTAGAGTAGAAGCATGCACCTTTGTATCTATTCCCCTACATTTGTGGTTAAGAGTCTTTCGTCTTCTCTAGTTATTTTGTTTGTTTCAATGTGGGAACGCACAAAATACAATGAACATGGATGTAAGTTGGTATGTAAGAGAAAACAAGTAATATGTACATACAGTAAATGAGAATCAAAGGAACAGAATAAAAGATAGAGTTAGAAGCATGAACCTTTGTTTTTCTTGATCCATGGTTGTCATTATATAGAAGTTTTCCTGGCCAAAATATATTACAAGCCAAAAAATATTAAGAAGTTAGATGATCCTAGCTGAATGATTTGGTTTTTTGCAACAAAGTATCCAGATATTTACATAGCGTGAGGCCCTTAAACAAGCCTGACACCCTTAAATGTTTACTTAAATAGGCATGTCAAAGTACATTTTTCCTCGAATTTCTCCATACAATCTTGTAAAAAATTAATCCACCATAGATCTTGGAAAAATATGTAAATATGTATCTTGAAAAATATGTAAATATGTATCTTAAAAAATATGTAAATATGTATGTTTATAGATCTATCTTTATAACTTACTGAAATATATCACAGACAAAGATGGATAATGTTAGACAACTGAGAGGGGGGCGTGAATCAGTTGTTACTGTGCTTAAACAATTATGCCCATTTTAAACTCATTACAGAACACTCAATGATTATCACAATAATTCAGGGAAGTAAGCAATAGAGTATTCAACATAAATCACACGCATGAAGTATACAGAAACAGATATTCCTGAGGAAACCCATAAAGGGAGAAAACCACTTCTTCTTCGAGTGATAGGTATTTTTTTATGTTTTGTACATCATCTATCCTTGAGCACCAACTCAATGTGAGGCTACCACCTCTATTTTACAAGCTGCAACTTGTTGAGAGCACCAACTCTCTGGTTTCTCTAGCACCCACTAGAAGGAAGCACCAACTCATGAGTGTTCCAGCACCAACTTCCAGTCACACAGGCACCAACTTATACAACAGAGAAAAATAGTTCTCCCTTGCACCACCATACCACCCTAGTTTTTCTGGCTACAACCATATGGAAGCTACAAATATCTATGTTCAAGCACCCACTTGAAACTCTGAGGACAGCAGTCTTCCCTAGCACCACCCTGCCACCCTGAGATATAAATATTTTCTTTCTGAAATTTATTACAGTGATACAGTATTTATCAATGTCTTACCAGTCTCATCATTGTTCGGCTACACTTCTCTACTCTGCATGCATCAGTGTGTTCCTTCTTGCATCTTCTTGCGCTTAAATTCTCATACAGTCTACTATTTTCACCATTTCTGCTATGTCCAGCTTATGTTCTTCATCTCCGCATCTTTCACGCTCTGTTCTTATTGTCTTCTTGATCACATACAGTTCAACTTGTTTTACCGAGAAACAACAACCTGCCTCTGTCAAAAAAAAAATCCTTTATTCCTCCTCTCATCATCCGTTACACTCCAAATCTCCAACGCCCGAGTCTGGAATCTCAAACCAATCAAGAACAATGATTCCAATGCCTAGAACAATGATTTAATTAGTGTAACTGAATCGTAACTGATCAAGTAACCACGAAGTGAAACAACAACCCTTCGATCATATTGTCTACTTAATCTATGTCGTTGGATTATACACCCAGAGGATTTTTGATCCACAGGTCCTTGTGAAATTTACATGCACGAACTAGCACCTGGCGCAGCATTCCTCTCCACATGACAATTGGTTGTGACCTTGGGCGATGGTCTCTCATGACCACGTGATTGCGGGCACGAGCTCTTTTCTCATTAGCCCCCTATCGCATGTGACCTTAGACTACGTCCTTGTGTAAGCAAATGATTGCAGGCACGTCCAAGAGTGGTTTGGGATCAACCTCTTTTCTCCCCGCAATCCATCTCCAGCTGCCACGTACCCTCCAAAATCATGGTTTCAATTGTGGCCTGCCCTTAACTTTTTAAAGTTTGTGCACCTTCAATCCCCGCAATGTGACGGGACCGTCGATCTCAAGATCTTGACGGTGCTCCTGAATGGATGGTTCAGATTTTTTCTTTCACGATCTATGGATCATATCCAACCTCCCTAAATCAACGGCTGTGATTTTTTTCATGATCCAAGCTTTGGGAGTTTCAAATCTAAAACCTTGATTTCTTCTGTAAGCCAATCTTCTAGAGTCGATGATCCATTGACACCTGTCCTTCTCAGTCGACGGCTCTGCCTCCACTTCAGGAATTTGACCTTTAAACCATATCAACGGTTCTACATCCCCTTTATCGATCAATGGTCAAGATCTCCTTCGAGTCTCTGGACTTCTAAAATCTCAAATCTCAAACTTACACTCTGGATCAGACAACCCAGATTCACTTCGGACAATCTAGTGCTTGAGATCTTATTCAGACGATCTGATGATTGAGATCTACTTCGGATGATCCGACGGTCGAGAATGTATTTCGTCTCTCCGGCTCTCCGGGCTTTGGGAATTTCAAATCTCAAACTGAATTCTTGAAATGAGAATTTTTCGGAGTGTAACCTCCTCACATATTTAGACCCAAAACGAATGATGTTCGTTGGATCAAGATCTTCGATCAACGGCTCGATTTGTCACGATGCATCTTTTCTTTGGATTAAATCCAATGGCTCTCCATATTTTTTTATCCTATCCTTCCATTTAATTCGATCCAACGGCTGATGGAAATTTGGGTGATCGAGATCTCAGATCTCAGCCCTTGCTTATCATGTCCTTCCACTTAAGGTGATCCAACGGTCATCACATTTTCTCCAGATCTGATGGTCCTTATTCATTTCGGATTTTTGGGCTTCAGGTAATTCGACTTTCAAGTTGTCAATTCTTTTAAAGTGAGATTCCCCAAAGAATAACATCCTCGCAACTTTTGACATGAACCAAATGTTGTTCGTCGATCATGTTCTTAGATTGATGGTTCAATCTATCTTCGATGTTTCTCTTCTATCTTATCCTGCCCTTCCACTTAAAAGTGATCCAATGGTCATGAAGACACTCGAAGAACATCAATGATCAAGGAAGGTTGTGGAACCACAACTTGCGAGTTATTTAACTCGTCACCAAAACTCTACAATTTGAAGTTGTGCGTTGTTGGTGAGTCAACCACAATCGTCGATCTTTGAGGCTATAAGATCTGATGGTCCTGAATAATTGCGAGATTGGAAATAGCACGATATTTAATTCTCCTTTCGATCTCTGCAATCTATCCCTACCATTGATCTGGCGATTGTGTATCCAACGGTCATGACTTAATCCAATTTAATCTGATCGTTTGTTAGACCAACCACAATCGTCGATATTGGGGTTTATGATATCTGATGATCTAGACCAATTGCGGGATTAGAACTAGCGAGTTGTTTAATTCTTCTTTTGCTCTCCGCATTTCATTCATGTCATTGATATGGCTTGCACATCCAACGGTCATGATCCTCCAACAGTCCTCAATCCTAGTGTCACTCATATGAATGAAGTCCATAATATTAGATGATCGACACGGTCAATTTCTTGATTGGACGACTATTGAGGCTTCTCACCCTGAGCTTACGCTTTTCCTTCCGAGCTTTGATCTCTGCATATTGTTTACTTCTCCTCCTGAGCTTATGCTTTTCTTGTTCTCTATAGTCAATGATATCCTTGCCATCAATGACAAGCACACTCTTCCTGTAAAAACATGCCAACAATATCCCCCTTTGGAATTGATGGCAACCCTGAAAGGCTGCACTATTCTGCGTAGACCTCCAACTGTAGCATCCATACCACACCTTTTCTCTCCCTTTGACATCAATGTCAAAGAAAACATGCTCCCCCTGAGCTGTTGCAGTACTTTTCAGAGGTATCAGATATTCAACCAACACATACTCCTCCTGACAGGATGGACTCTCTTATGTGAGAGAAGAGATGACACCCAGCTTCTGACGTAGATATTCAAATGGTGTCTTGGCTAGGGGTTTAGTAAATATGTCTGCAATTTGTTTTGTGGAAGGAATATAATTCAGTTGAACAGCTCTGTTTGTAACCTGCTCTTTGAGAAAATGATACTTTATTGGCATGTGCTTTGTCTTTGAATGGAGAACAGGATTCTTCGAGACACTAATGGCACGGGTGTAATCACAGTGAAGTGGAATGGGATTAGTATAAGTTACCTTCAAATCTACAAGAGTTTGTACCATCCATAAGATCTGAGTGCAACAAGTAGCAGCAACAATGTACTCTGCCTCTGTAGTTGATAATGAAATAGATCCATACATCTTACTAAGCCATGCTACTAACAAATCACCTAAGAATAATGCACCTCCACTAGTTCTCTTTCTCTCATCCAAACAGTTTTCCCAATCAGCATCTGAATATGCAGTTAATTGAAAATTCTGAATTTTAGGATACCAGAGACCATAATTCATTGTACCCTTCAAATATTTGAATATCCTTTTGGCAGCTACTAAATGACTTTGTTTAGGATCATGTTGAAAACGACCTACCATTCCAACAACTTGCATTATATCAAGACGGGATGTTGTGATGTACATAAGACTGTCTATCATTGATCGATATGTTCTTTCATCAACATCAGGTGAAATATCATTTATATTGAGCTTGCAACCAACCACCATAGGTGTACTAAAAGGAGAGGAATCTTCCATCTGAAACTTCTTCAACATCTCTTTCAAATACTTTTCTTGAGAGATAAATAGCCCCACAGAACTCTGATTGATTTGTAAACCAAGAAAATATGATAGTTCTCCTATCAAGGACATCTCAAACTCAGTCTGCATTGAATTAGCAAACCACTGAACTAAAGGGTCATTAGTGCATCCAAAAATAATGTCATCTACATAAACCAAAACAACTAATAAATCATCACCTTCAGACTTAGTGTACAGATTACTATCAACGG
>JASDQU010320550.1:0-13179 GCA_032191745.1 Picea mariana
TCTTGCACCACATCTCTCATGGTTAGAAACTCCTCCAACATCTCTTTTTCAAAGAACTTGGCTAATGAAGATGTATGAGAACTCTTACTGTTTGAAGCTTCCTCCATCCTTGCAAGATATCAAACTTCAACACAAAACTTGCACAATAATAGCAATAGCTAAATATCTAGCTATCAATGGAAATCACATGAGAAAAACTATGCTCTAATACCACCTGATCTAAAAATAGGGGGCTGACTTGTTTTTCTATGCAAGCACCCTCTACTCCATTAAAATAAAACTTCAGGACCTTGTTGTATGTCATAGTTGTGCAAGAGGTTTTATGTGTCAAGTTTAGGCTTCTTTTATGTTTTTATGTGTGAGGATTTTAAAAGGTTCAATATGGTGTTTAAAGAATACCACAACAAGTGAATTGCAACAAATGATAACCAACAAACTCACAACAATGACAAGATGATAAAGGAGTTCACCCCCAAATGGGCTACATCTCCTTGAGCCTCCATCAATGGACTAGGTTCTCTGGGATTAGTTTGTCAAAGATTCTTTTACAAGCTTCTTCTCAACTCCAATGGATTTAATGAATGTACCATTTGGTTCATAATACATAAAAACCACAAAAATGACTATTGGAACTTTGAAAATGGACCATGGCTCATCCGGGCATGACCTCTTCTACTGGTGGCCTTGAGCTTCCCTAAGCTTCCTTGTGGAAAAAACACCTGTAAAAGTCCTCAAATGCCTCTAAAACCTATCCCAATGTGTTTAGAGCATAACAATTAGTCAAAAATGACTATTCAGTCATAGAAAATAAACTTGGGCTCATCTGAGCATGGCCTCCTTCAATGGTGGCCCTAATCCCCCTAGAGCTCCCTGAAACTTCAAAGTAGAAAAACCTGCAAAAGAAGTATCCAAATTCCTTTGAAAATTGTGCCAATGGATTCATAGCATCCAAAAACCCCTAGCTGGGCTTTTTTGGCACCTCATTTGGCCAAAAAAATGAAGAATATAGGCCTCCTGCCATTTTCCTCCTTCAAGCTTATTATCTCTGGTTCGCCAATTCACACATGTGTGTGAGTAACCTAGCTTCTGGGCATTTCCCATGCCTAAACCTAGCAGACACATGCATGCCACAAAACATGTGAATTTGTTGCACTGTTAGTGAAACTAAGCCCCCAAAGGCAGAGGTGTTGGGCGCATGGGGGCCATGTGGCCAGGTCCCAGTGCGAAATAAGGGCTACGTTGCATGATTAAATGCAGGCTTGAAAAGTGTCTAGATGCATGGGGTTTGAGAACCATTTGAAAATATGATTTTGAATTCCCGTGCTACTTCATGGACTGGTCACATGGTAGCGCTCATGAAAATGGGGGTTGAGGCTAAGCCCCAGCCCGTACACGTGCCCAACTACACAACAATGCAAATTTAAATATGTTTTAACACATATGTTTAACAAGAAACACCCTATGGCGCATCGGTTGGTTGGCCATTGTAAAATATTTGAGCCTATGGGGAGGTTCGAGTTTCGATCCACAAGGACTCCATACAATTTTAATCAACCACAATATGGTGCCACGTGGCACTACCCAATTGGATAAAAACATGCCACGTGTCTCACCTCCATTCACCCACGTGCCCTGCCAAATAACTACTTGTCAAATCATCATTTGCCACATCAGCATCAGACATGTCAGCACTGCCATGTGTGAGGTACAACCCTGCCATGTCATCACCTGTACGGACTGTACAACCTGTACAGTCAACAACTTTTTTTTACCTGTTTGGAAAATTAAACAAAACGCGATATATCTCTCATCCGATGTTTGTTTGACCCCATTCGAAGTGCATTGGGTTTGTGAAAACAAAGCCTACACTCCTGTTTCTTTTGAAGCAATTATGAACACTTTGATTTTTGGGCTAAATTTTGACCCCTGGTCCAGATTCTAATCAATCAAGCTCCAAAGTGAGGGCATCTCAAGAACTTTGCATAGGAAAAAGAACATCTTTGATAAGGCAGCTGGAGCATCCTATCAATTTAAATAATATTTGGCAAAGAAATATGCTGAGAAAGGAAACTTGGCTATGAATGAAATGAGGGAGTTAATCCTTGAGGTAGAAAAGATATCTCAACATAAGTCTTCTCTATTTACAGTGAGAGATGTAGAGAAGAAGACATTCAATATAGCAGTTGCAAATGAGGATAAAATGTCTGAGATCAAGCTGAAATATGAGAACATCAATGCTCCTGACAAAGTCAAATTCCACAGGAATACCAGTGACATGTTGTATTCAAATTAATTGAGTCTTAGCCTGAAGAATTCAAAGTTGTCAACTTATGCAATTAAGTTGGAAGGGCAGTTGAGGCAAGAAAATGAATCTAGCAGAGCTTGGAAAACTCAAGTTAAGAGGATAGATTATGAAGGCCCTCAGGGAGTGAGATCCTCCTTAGAGGAAAAAGAAAATCTAATTCAAATCTTGAAGAAAAAACTAAAAATGTCTGCCACAGAGCATCCACAAACAACATAATTGGTTACTCTAGAATGAGAGAAGGAAGCATTTTAACAAGAGGCATTGAATTACAAGGCTAAGGTATTACAAATAGAGCAATAAAAATTGAAATGGTCACAAGGGCTGACAGAAGTACCAAACATGGTTGTAAATGTACCTTCTACTACAGAATTTGGGTTGAGCATTGAAGGACTTGTCCAAGCTATGTCCCAAGTTGGCTTGAAGGTGGGAGAAATCAAAGGTCTAAAGAGATATATAGAGAAGTTGAAGCAAGAAATGAAAAAAAAAGATGAGAGGATGGCTCAGTTCCACAAGGAGAATCAAGATTTGCAGGAAAGAGTAGACAAGTTGAAGACAAGGTTGAGAGGRTAAGGATTGTTGCAGGGATCCAAACACATCATCTGGGATTCTATCACTCCTGAAGATGCCAAGTTTAGAGTGTACTTGAACTTCATTAATGAYGAAGACAACATGGCCATCACAGCCAGAAGCAGGTGCATTGTTGTAAATGAGACCCTAGCAAAGAAACCCTCAGAGTGGACCCAAAATGCTATAAACATGTTGAATTCCATCCCTACTGTGGAACTTCATACCATTGGGGTCAAASATAGGACTACATTGATCATTTGGGCTAGGAGGGTCATTGCCAAGCATAACCTGCTAAAATCAGTCTAGACCAAGGCCATACAGATGGAGCAGAGTATACAAGAATTCAAAGTTTTGTTTGAAGATTTTTTCATCAAAGGCCTCCCACCATTTTGGGATGGGAAAGGAAAATTGTATGATCAGGAGGAATACAACTCTCACCTCGCCCAATGCAGAATGGATCATTCCAAGTTTGAAAGCCTGGAGGAGAACTTAAAAGGAGCATCCCTGGTGGAATATTTGATCACATATTTTGAGATCTTGAATCAATTCAAGACAGTAAAGATTGGACTTCTAGTCATGAAATATGCCTCTTGCATTGACTTGGAGATCCTAATTAAAGAGATGATGGAATACATAATTCCTTCTAATTTGTAGTGCAAGGAGATAGTATGTCTGGGATAAAACAAAGTGAAAATTCCCAAAAACCAGCAAATAGCACCCAAGTGTCACCAAAATGGCAGATCAGACATAGGACCAAAGAAGGACAAATGGAAAGAGAATAAGTTGAAGAGTCAAAGGAATCGGTTGTTGGTTCATAAAACGTTTTTTATTAATCATTGAAATCAGTTTCCATACCGAAACTATCATGTTGCAATCATTGTAGTCAGTTTTAGAAGATGAAACGTTCCAATTCAGCTATTTTAATCGATTTATAATTGAAAGGAAATAAAATTGTATAAATATTAGAAGTTTTGAATGTATTAATGTTGGCAGAAGTGCAAGGGCACCTCCTTAGTTGTTCTGAACTAAATTGTAATTTTCTGGAGCTGAATTGAATATATATGAAGAATCTTTTGAAGTCTCTATGAAAAGATTCTAATGGTGGTGATATGAGTTTTTTCTTCTCTGATTGTATGTATTTCATGTGTTCTTTAAATCCATTTTCATTTTCTTCTGTTTAAATTGGATAGTTTAAAATCTCATAATTCATCTTGTGATGCTCTTGATTTAAACAATTTAAACTGTGTGTAATTCTTCATAACTAATTTAGAATTCATTTCATTGATTCTCCGATGTAGTTACTTGTTTCTTGTTTCTTCCTACACTATGAAAACAAAAATTATAACTCAGATTCATCACCTCACTTAGCCCTTATCCTCTGGAGAGTTCTACAGGAAAGTCACTGTTTTCATTCAATTTCAGAATTTTGACTCCATAGCACTAAGTTTCCCTCCCTTCCTTGCTAGCAAATTTATAACCCCCCCCMAAAAAACATTAAATCTAGCCATTGATCGCCAAAAAAACATCAAGTGACACGAGAGAGCCCTCTCTAAGATGAGAAGGCTAGTACCTAGCTCTAAAGTTGGTTTGTAGGTTGCCTCTGTCATTTGYTTATCAGTAGAACAAATTTATAAAGTGTTAACAGTAGCCAACCTCTCTGAAGAGGTAAATGAAGAGGATTCGTCTATAAATAAAGTAGGTGTACATAACTTTAGATACCCTGTAAAAAATCCCCCTTTTTATATTTTTGTAAAAATTATGGATAAGATCACCCATTGTTTCCTCATTGATGGTGGTTCAGGCCCAAGTGCAATGTCGAAGATTATTATGGAAGAGCTAGGCTTGTCTTTTACAAATGATAACGCTAGAAGCATGCTCTCTTATAATAGTCTACAACAAACGACCATAGGAGAGATCAAAGATGTGACCTTAGTTTTGTGTGCACACCTTGAAATAAGGACAACCCTTAGTATTCAGGTAATTGATATGCCAGTAAGAAACTACTCAATCATATTAGGAAGAGATTGGAAAGCTTTGATAATTGGATACCTATCACTCGACGAGACACACTTATCCATTCCTTGGAATAGTAAAAATATCATAGTCCTTAGAGAGGCAAGGATTTAACCTTACATAGAGACTGTTCCACAACCTAATGTGAATTATATCGAAGAGGACCTAGGCGTGTATTCCATCTTTTCTGAGGAGGATAACATTACCTTGGAACAAATCATTTTAGACGATGGTATGTGGCACATGCACTTTTATGGTTCATGCTCTAATGAAGGTAACGGGGCTGGAATTATCTTGTACTCTCTTGTAGAGAAAATTCATAACTTTTCTTGTAGGTTGGATTTTTCTTGCACAAACAATGTCACTGAATTTGAAGCTTTATTATTAGGCATTGAAAATTGCCTATAATCTAGGTTGTGGTCACCTTACAGTTTTTGGAGATTCTAAGCTTGTTGTGAAACTGGTACATAAGATATACTCTCCTAGAAACAAGTTGATGAAATGATACACCGAAACTGTTTGGGAACTTATCTCGAACCTATTATCTTTCAACATTATTCATGTTAAGAGGAAATTGAACTAAATGGATCCTCGGTTAGTTGTTTTTGCAGCCTCTCCTAATCGACAACTTCTACCACATAGACCTGATTGTACTTTTCAATATCTATATCATCCACATATCCCTAACAATATAGAATCCTGGCAGGTCTTCCCTAGCGATGAGAGCATTTGTTCTTTCATCCAAAATGAACCTTATAATCCCAAGGAAATTATATACATAGAAGATAACAAGATTCCTAAGGGCTTGACTCCTCTAGAGAGTTCAGTTTCATCGAGTGATGTAGGAAATAAAGAGAAACATAAAGAATAGGATTCGGAAAGGAAGGTGGGTGAAACCATCTCCTTGAACATTGGGACACCTAAGTCTCCAAAGAATGTTAAAATAGGTGCCCAATGTTTTGATGAAGAGAAAATGAAGTTTGCCAAGCTGCTTGGTGAATTTCAAGATTTTTTTTCTTGGTCTTATGTGGATCTTCGTGGTTTTGATCCCGCTCTTATACAACATGTCATTCTCATCAAGGAAGGCATAAAACCAATTAGGAAAAAACAAAGACCTATCAACCCTACACTAGAAGCAACTATTCGAAAGGATTTGGAAAAACTTTTGAAATCTAGAACCATCTTTCCGGTCAAATATTCTGAATGGGTTTCCAATTTGGTTATTGTTTGGAAAACAATTGGTTAGATCAGATTATGAATTGATTTTCATGCGTTAAATCGAGCTAGTATAAAAGATCACTTTCCTCACCCTAAAATGGAAATGATTTTGCAGCAAGTTGCAGGGTCACAAATGTTGTCCTTGATTGTTTTTTCATTTACAATCAAATCAAGGTAAAAAGGGAAGATAAATATAAAACCACCTTTATTACTCATTGGGGTACCTTGACTTGCGAACGCATGCCTTTTGGATTATCTAATGCAGGTGTCACTTTTAAAATACCTATGCAAATAGATTTTGACGATTTGATCAGCAAGATTATTCATATCTATCGATATGATCTAATCGTATACTTTAAAGGGATATCGATTGTCTCGAAGTCTCAAGAATTATGGCTGCATCCTTTCAAGATCGTTTTTGTCCTGGGTACAAAATCTTACATTCTAAAATATTTACAAGAGCGATTTTTTTCCTACAACACTAACGGTTCTCACTTAAAACACTATGTGGAACCAACTTGAAAGGTTTTAACAATGTTTGGATTTTCTATATATTAGTAGTCTAGTTATGTTTTCATTTTCACTGCTGCTTTTCATTTCTTCTTTTACAGTAGTTTAAATTATTCTTTTATTTAATAGTTTTCCTTCTTCTTTTTGCAATTCTGTCATTTTATTTCTGCCATTTTAAATTTTTCAGTTCCATTAGGTTATGACTTTATTGTTTTTCATCTTTTAAGTTCAACTTTGGTCAAGAATAAAGTGTTGGATCAGTTCTGCCACAATGACACTCCTGCAAGGTATTGTTAGTCAATAACAATCAATATTACATAGTTTTTATGATGTTCCCCTTGAAAGCATAATTGAATTTGTTATCTTCTTTCACTGTTGTCTTATGAAGGAATTGGTTACCTCTCGTTTCTTCTTTCCATTTCTTCATCCATTCGAGAGTTAAAATAGCAAGTCCATGAATTTTTTCTACTTGAAGTCAAGAGAAAATTCTGGTTGAATGATTATGCATACAGGGATAAACCCCCTCATGCTTAACATTTTCCATGAGTTATTCCCAAATTCCCGGTCATGTTTCCATTAAATATGCTCACTTCCCCCTATTTCATAATCATTCTGGTTATACCTTCTTGATCTGTTGTTCTTGATCTACGAAACCATATATTCTGAGTTCTTAATCTTTTGGAAACAGATTTCCCTGTGGAGTCGCCAGTTTGTTGACAATAAAAATTGCAACGAGGAATTTCACCCGCAAAGTATTGATAAAGCCTATTTTTTAAACTATGCTAATGATATATAATACTAGTAAGTGGGACCCCCTTGTAGACTAGAGGCTCGGAGATAGTCATATCACACATTTTATGCTTCTTTTGATTTTTTTTACATGGTCTTATATGGTTGATGATACAGTCTTGGCTTCATTTTTTCTTTGGCATAACAAAAGGTGGATGATGAATTTTATGGATGTTATGTTATTCGAAGCTTAATTTTATGTTATGATTGGAATCTATATTACATTTTTTACATTTGATTATGCCACAATGATTATTTCCTGGCTACACCTACACAAGACATATGTTAGTAACAACATCAAACAAAATAAATGGAAAGAGACTTATAAAAAAAATCCAAAGGAAGGGGCATATACTATACTATGTTAGAAGTTGTTAACGCACTGTAAATTCCCAGAGGTTGTCAAAGTAGAAGAAAATTACAAAAGGTAACTTTATCCAATCAATTTGAAACTGGAATCTATCCCTACCAGTTTTGGAGAGGGATCTCTCTGTATGATTTAGCTATGTTTTAACTTTGAGATATTAGGCTAGTTAAACAAAATAATATTGAATGGTTTGTTTTGTTTTTGTTAAGTTGGCTGAAAAGGTTTTTACGCCTCCATTGAGCTATGGGGTCTATATTATAAAGATAGAGTCCTAAAAAGAAATTAAAATATTATTTTCACAGGGCAAGATAATGCATTCATTGGATTCTTTAGCAGTAAAGTGATGAATAGCAGAAAAGATGCGAATATCAATTAAAGTAAAGAAGAATTTAAGAATTTCTTCACTTTAATGTCAGAAAGATAAACATTAAGATCTTTCAAAGCCAGAAACAGGGTATACAAAGATAAATCCTGCAACATGTGCTACTTTAAAAGATTAGATTAGAAAACAATATGATAACTGAGGGAGAAAAACATTTAACATAGAAAAGAAAACATCACCAATGAATAACATGCGAGAATCATGTGAAAGTCACTTTGTATTACTGGAAGATCTCTTGATTAAAATTATAGTCTTTCTATCTTACAGAGCATAAAGAACAACCCCCAGTACTTCAAAGTTCAAAGTATTTATAATCAAAAATTACATACGATCCTTTCATTAAAGATCAAGACATGGAAAATTCTAAATTTAGCTAACTAACTCAACAAGATACAAAAAATTAGGAATTGTTTGATGATGTGTTGAAATCTTCATGCTGATTTCTGGGGTAAACTATTGGTGAGCCCTCTGCATGACCTTGTCTGATTGGATAGTTGACTGGGCTTGGACACCTCATCTCCTACTCGATCAAATTGCATAACTCTTCACATCGAAGGTTATTGGGAATGCTAACTTTGAGCAATCTTCGGTATACTTCATCCATCTCTGTATACTTGGAAAAAGTTGGCTTGATGATGAAAATGTACTAGATCTCGTGTTGTATGCTGATGTTTGACTAGAAAGCCTCTAAGAATGCCTTGTGATACTGCCCTGTATTCCCAATAATTTTGAACTATCTTTAGCCACGGTGGCTATTTTCTTTTTATAATAAGAAAGTGTCATTAACTTGTCATTTATGACCCTTAAGCCAGAGAGGCCTTTCTTCTATAGAGCTTCAATTTTGCTAAAAAATCTTTGCACTCCTATGTCCATAGTCTGGACTTTTTCCTCTAGTTGTAACATCAATCCTCTTTTGGTCAGGACCCTCTTGACCACAAGGATGGTTTCTATCCTATCTTCAATTTTCAAATCCTCTAACTCTTCTCTGGTTTTTGAATTCAGGAATTTAATGATCTCAGTGGCTTATGTAGGCATCTCTCCCAATTCTCCTCTTATTTTCTCAATCACCTGCTTGCTTCTTTGCACCAGTTCGCTCTACTCGAACATGATTTGTACCGTATGCCATATTTGATTTATGGATTTGGTGATATCCATCCAGACATTTTCCTTGACCTCAACAAGTGTTTTGCCTGCCACTATTTTCTTTTGAAGCTATTGCAATTCTTGTTTGAGCTTGTCTGATGTTTGTTTCTCCTTGGATTAATTTGTTTGGTAAGAAGACTTGAGTTCCTGAAGGTTCTCAACCTCCTTTTTAAGTCTTCTAATCTCTGTCTCTTGCAAGTTCATCTCTTCCATGGATTTTTCTAGTTCTATTGTCTTCTCGAGAGCTGTCAGTGGAGTTGCTGAGGGAGTTTTTACTGAGGGGATTCCCACTGTGCATGTTGTGCTTACTCCTGTGAGTGGAACTGGGCTCAATGGAATGACTTCCATAAGCTTTGATTGTTCCTTCTCTTTCAATAACCTTTCCAGTTCTTCTTCCATCTCTTTCAACTGTGCATTCTGCTCCATAATCAACCTGAGCATTTCATCCTTTTCCCCTTCTATCTCAGCTATCTCCTTTGCCCATGCATCTTCCATTGGTGACATTTTCAACTGTTTCCTCAGAGATTCTATATCGACATTTTTCTTTTTAATCATCTCCTCAACTTTTTTCACATTTGAGGGGTCATACCCGATCTTGAGGACCAATTCTTCTAATGTCTTAATTCTGTTACCCTTTGCAAAGGATGATATCTTTTCTAATTTCAGTTGTGTCTGGACATTGCTCATAGATACCTGTAATTTAATGGCTGTAGTAGAAGCATTTTCCAGCGTGGAGAAAATCGTTTCCCCAGTTTACCTATGCAGATCCATTTGATTAGCAAGATGCACATCCCTAGTATGAAACTCGAATGTTTCCCTTTTGTAATCAGTGATTTCTTTGGGGTCTGGCACCTGTTCCTGCAGAAATGCCATGTGCATTCTACCCTTTTCTGTATTGAATGAAGACAACAATTTGTGTTGTGCCCTTGATGTCTTCTTCCAAAAATGAGCATAAGTACTATTGGTCAGTGTCTGATTTTTCATTTTGATCAGGTCATACTTCTCAAAAACACTCAATTTTGGTCCTACTTTACTTGGTTGGTCGACTAGTGGAGTAATCATGGGCTTCTTAGGAACAACAATAGACATAATTTGCTTGTTTCTTGTGCTCAAAAGTGACTGATCATATTTCATAGTTGCAGTGGATGGGATTTCCTTTTCACCAGTCGTGTCAGGTGTAAGACTGGTTTTTGGCCTTTTGGTGTGTAATTGGAAATCTTCAGCCAAGACTTCAGTGATAGAAGGTGAAGTATCCTTCCTGGGTATTTTCTCCTTGGGAACCTATGGTGTAGTAGTCTGTGAGATGATGATTGAAGGGTCCTTCTATTCTATCTCGACCAGAGTGTCCGTCTCGCATTTTGTTTGATTCATGAACTTCTCTATCTCAGGCTTGGGTGTATGAACATATGGGACATTTTTATTTTTAATCCTCATCTCAGAAATTAATGGATCATAGTGCCATATGAAACTAACAAAAAACTTCATTTCTTTCAACAGTCTGTCTGCTTCCTCCTCGGCGCCTCGGCTATTGCAGATGAAAGACCATATTTTCCCTTTAATATTTCTAAGTTGTTGTTTCTTTTTCAGAGACACAAAATGTATGTCATATGAGTTAATCATTTTCCTTATATACTCCAGGGCAAATATCCTCACAGGTAGATACTTGGGCAATTTGTATAGAGCCAACTCTCATCCATACACTCTGATCTCGGTGTGATTTTGGTAAAGATACCAGTCTCCAGTCTTTGCAAGGTCTGAGAGGTGTAAAATCCTTTGAATCTCCTCATTTATTCTTGGTTCAGGTCAGCCACTGAGCATGCTCATTATAGGATGGTAGAACTACTCGATAAACTATTCGAAACTGAACTTTGTCGAATTTTGTCTGAGTAGTGAAGTCCAAGTTGTTACTACCTGTGGTCTCCCGTCCTTGTCCATTTTCGACATTGAAAAGGAGAACCTATCCTCTTGAAAGAAAGTGAATATGTAGGCCAGTATTGAGGAATACTGGAACATGCCTTCTAAATAAAAATTTAAGAACTGTTCGTGAATACTGTCCACCAGGAAAGTGCTATATTCAAATGCATGGTGGGTCTTTCGTCTATGGAGAAAATGGACAGAAAACCCAATATGGGTTCATCCACCCATTGGTTGGAAAAATAACCCAGCAGAGCACAGAGTAGTGAAATGATTTGGTTTCCCTTTAGTGAGAATAGGGACGAAGGGTATGGGGGATTTGTCTTGGGGAGYTGAGTAGCCTGAGGGAGGAGAAGCTCAAAAATCTGGGCTCTCTAAGGGAATGATAGTTTTTGGTACAACTCTGTGATGACTTCGAGATTGAAAGGTGAGGTGGATTCAGTTCTTGGTATCTGCATCATTTGATCAATGGCCTCAGKTGTGATGAAGAAAAGAGTTTCTCCTGATGAATATAGTATGGCTCTCTGGTCGGGGATGTAATGAGCCTGGCATTTGAGGGCGAATTCAGGGAAATGATGAACCTGGGGGAAAAGATACAGAGAAAGGTTGGATTTCCAAAGCCCAATTTCATCGCTCTGATCTAAGAAAATATCTTTTAGCCATGACTGCAAATCTGCAAAGTCAAATTCACACCTGGTGTCTATGATTAAATGATTTTTTTTGGCCAAATGAATCCTGTCAAGGTTGACAGGAGGTGGGAGGAAAGGATTTTCCTCGGCTTCTTCTTTCTTTGATGTTGGCGCCATCACTGTGAAAATACCTGCAAGTCAAACAAAATGTTAGTGTGGATGACTGTGGTTTTGGACGGTTGACTAAAATAGAGAGGAGACAGGGAAAAATTCTCTAGTGCGATGGACAAAGTAAATAGTGGGAGAATGAAGTAAAAAGGGTAGYTTTGAGCAAATGGATACTCGTTGGGTGYAGGAGATAGATCAGCAGGCTAACGGATAAGTTAGCCAGTAATAAATGGCCASTGGGTCCTTTAGAGCATGAGATGGCAGGTAGCAATGAATGACAAGTACGATAGGGTGACGTGGAGGGTGTTGACTGGGAATTTACCATGATGAAGGGACTTGTAACATGTGAATAGGGGGGAGTGGATTSACGAAGTTATGAGATGTGATCTTTAAGGAAAAAAGTGGAAAATGATGTCATGGGGTGACAGGGGTTATGTCAGAAAGTGGTAAGTGGCATGTGGTAGGCGTATGGGGCAATGGATTCCTTCCATGTAGAGGAGAGGGCCCACCAGAAAAACACTCCATTCTAGACCCCCCCCCCATCGTTAAAATCAGACCGGTCACGGGGGTCCAAAAAATACCATCAGTCGTCCATCGGTGCGCCTGTCGTTGGACCATAGATCTGAGTGTGATCTTTAAGAAACATTCAAGGCCCCCCCCCCACCATTAAAAGCAAAATGGTCAGGGGGGTCCGAAATTCAATCTCAACCATGGATCTAGGCACCGACACCTAAGCCGTTCAGATGCATGCCTTTGTTATACATGATTCTGGAACCACCCTTACTGTTAAAGGTAGAACGGTCGGGGCGGGGGGGGGTCCGGAAAACATTATCAACCATAGATCTTAGCGCCATCACCTCGGTCGTTTATTTGTGTGTTGTCTTTAATCTGTGAGTGCAAACTCATTTTTTTCTTTGAAAACTTAGGATAAGCACTTTAAGTGGGTTTGTCCAAGCTTTCCTTGTTTTTATCACCATGGGGTTAGACATTCAAATTTCAAACATCAAAGATAGGGTTCAACATCGATCATCATGCCTGTTTTATTGAGATAGATAAAACTACCCTATGTTCTAACCTAATTACCTATGACATTTAGCCCAGATTAAACTGTTGGACTAAGAAATTACTCTATCCTGGGGTTATTTGACCAAGACTAGGCAGTTTGGTCAAATTT
>JASDQU010320555.1:0-13237 GCA_032191745.1 Picea mariana
AATTCCTCCTTCCTTCTCCTATTGTGTCACTATTGTAAATCCTTCAATCCTATCCCAAGTTGTTCTTAAGGGGGGATGTTAGGATATTTAGACACTTAGGAGTTAGTTAAGATCTACTTGGTCTAATGTGTCGTTAGGTAAATTGTGTTTCTTAGTGTGTTTCCTTAGTATGAATTTGTATTTAGGAAATCCAGCAGTCACGATATGTTCCCGACATAGAGTGATCCAACAGTTCATACTCTCCTCAATATTAATGGCCATTGATCAGTGGCTTAACACCTGATTGGTCCATGATCTCTATTTAAAGAGCATGGAGGGTCATTTGTCAATGATCGATTGTGAGAAACTCTCTTGTAAAATCTCTTTGTAATATTTTTCTTTTGCATTAATAAACTGCTCCAATTGGTCGTGTTGGTTGGGGCCATGGATGTTTCCCCATAGGGGTTTTACCACATGAAAAAATTGGTGTGTTGATATTTGATCTAGTTATGTGAGTGGTTACTGAAGGTTTTCATCCTCTGTTGGAATACATGTTTTGTCGAACAAAACAAAGATATACTAAAATAAAATGAGGTAAAATTAAGGTTCTCAGGCTTGAGATGACACCCAAGAGTGTCCCAATAGGCCATTGACTCTTTCTAAATGATACTTGTTGAAACTAACCAGATAATGATAAATTGACATAAATCAGAATTAATCATGCATGACTATGGTGATCTTCAAAAGGAAATGAAATGTTAATTAACAACTAATTATCATGCAAGAAAAAGAAAAATTGCAACAGGGTCCTTGAGCCTTCTTGAGTGGGACCTACCTAAGAAGCACAAGGAACCTTGAGAAAACTCTAATAATTTGTAAACAAGACTATGCTTATTCCATCAACAACAATAGTAAATCAAGAGCAAAAGCTCTAAGCTCCAACAAAAAGTCTTCAGAGAAAAATATTAATAAAATACTTGTAAAAATATGTCCTCTTTCCTTCCTAGGATAGAGGTCTATATATAATCTTAAGAACTTGACCTATTTGCTTGAGTTGAGGAGAACAATTTGGAAATAGGGGATCTTAGTCAAATCCCATATGGATCTCGAATTATTGTTGGTCGGGAGTGGATATTAAAGAACAGAGAGTGCTCTAGAGGTAGGTGGGGATGAGGTCCCTTGATTCTTGGCTTGGCAGCCCTCTTAGGGAGTCAAAATACCTTGGTTTGAGGATTCAATTCTATTTGGATCCCTTGATTCATAGATTTCGACCTGCTTGATTCTATGCACATCCTTTGGCATAGATATTAGAGTAAAAAGGTATGATATACACAAAATTCCTTCTCAAAATTCATTCCTAAGCAACAAACAAAAATATTCATGACTTACTATTAAATATGGTAAAAAAAAATATTAAGTCGTATTATGGTGGGAAAATGTGCATATGATGATCCTTTGAGATAAGAAATAATTTGACTCGTCAATGGCCCTAGTCGCAGGGATTGTAAGCGCTAGGGTCAGTTTCCTCACTCACGAGTGAAGAAAGGTGTAGAGGAGTCTGCAGGGATTTTTATGCTAGCATGTTGCTAGAGGTTAAGGTAGAGATTGGCATTGCAGAGGCCAAGGTTCAATTGCAATGTCACTTTTGTCAATTTTCAAATGAAACTCTATGTGTGACTAATTTTCAGATCTAAAAATTTCTTCCTAGTGAACTAACAGTAAAACCCTAGCTGTTATCACTGAACAATTTTACACTGAAAATTATTGAATGAAAATATATGCAATGGAAACAACAAGATTAGAGATGAATCATCAATACACATGAGAAATAAATTTTATGTTTTGTGACCTTGTCAAATTCAAAAATTTTGAGGGTAAAACTAGCCCTCCTAGCCAATACAATTTCAACAAAAGTTGAGGACAACCTTGTCCTCCAATAACTAGAACTATAAAAAACACCAAACCTCAGCAAATCCCTAGAAATTGGCTCTTCCCACAAATCTGTTGCAAACCACTTGTACATCCTATTGATGTCACGTGTACTTCTATTGATGTCAACCTATATAGACCTTCTCGTATCTAGAAAAATTTGTACAAATGTATGTGATTCACCTTACTACAACTCGCATACATACATGATTGTGCCCACTGCAACCCGTGTATATGTGATTCACCTTACCACAACTTACATACATATGTGATTGTTCCCACTGCAACCTGTGTACATACGTGATTGTTCCCACTGCAACATACATACATGCATGAAGACTTGTACAGACACTTCTGTATGACTCACTCCACTCATACAATTTCTTCCTTTTGCAAATACCTCTCTCCTAGGAGAGATTTTACATAGTTATAGATATTCCCTTGCTAAAACCACCAATATCCTTAGCACAAGTGCAGAATCACTTATGTCAACTTCATCATGTCTCCACACACACTACACATTGAAATGTCACAATGACCTCTCTCCTTTATATACAATCCTTAGGGGTCATTATAGAAGCCCCTCCATAATTTAACATCAAATTAGACTTACATGTGGGCATGAAGCCCCATCACAAACTCATGAATCCCATTGTCAAACCCATGAATCCCCGAGCTTCATTCCAATGGTGGTATTCTCCAAATTAAGAGTGTAAGGTGATGCCCACGATGATTCCCACTTACCCAACATCTAGGGAATGTGATAATTCATGCCCAAAGCTACAAAAATCAACACTCCCTCTTAGTGAGGGAATTATTCTCACCACACTCCACAATCACCTAGAAATAGCTTTGTCTCTCTCACTGGATCCGCTACCACAACTACTCTCTAATCCACTTGATTGGTCGCCATATCTGTCATTGAATAAAATCTTGCTCTCTAATCTTCCTGACTGGCTACACCCTCAGTCACTGAAGAAAATCTTGTTATCTAGAATGATCCCTCCCTGGAAAACACCCTTCTCCTATAATCCTCCCACTTTTGAGCCTTTTTTCTAGACATCTCATCCCATGAAACCCTCCTAGCAGTATTGGAAGATGTCTCTCTCCCATATGGACCTAAAGTTTGGCTCCCTCTGAATGGTTGAATCTCCCTCTAAGCCTCCTAACTCCCTCTGAAGTTGAACTCCCTTTGAGTCTCCTGACTCCCTATAAATTTGGACTCCCTATGAGTCTACACAACCTATGGAGCTACCTAATATATGTGCATTATCCTCTACAAAATCCTGGGAGGCTTCTCCTCCCCACTGGATCCTAAGTTTGATTCCCTCTGAACATGTACTGTTTATTAATTGGGTTGGTTTTCATTGATGTCAACCCTTGAAGAAATTTCGGTAGCGAATTCTGGTAGCACAAAGGTTTGGGTAATGGACCCAAGTTTATTTGATGGATAATGGTATGATTTTTGATATATTTGTAGGTAAAACTATTCTATATGGATAGTACATGTCATTCCATTTCCGGTGGTATGTGGAACATCACATAAATTCTCATTGTTAGAGAGTTATGGCCATGTGAAGTTGGAGAATGCTCATGAGTCATATAGAAGCCCCAAAAGGTAAAAGTAGTCAAAGTGTTTGCAAAGAAGAAATTATTTAAATAATAAAGTGAAGTGATGACTGTACTATAAGTCAAAGAGGATGCAAAAGAAATTATTTAAATAATAAAGTTAATGGAGAACTTACTAATTATGGAAAGTGGTTAAGTTAAGTGGACAAGTGGTTATAAGTGGGTTAACCCTAAAATAAGGAAAGTGGGTTAAGATGGTTAGAAGGTAACCCCTTGAGGAATCTACATAAAAGTATAAATAAGAGGCGAGGGTATCTCATTCAAATCACACTTGAATATAATTGAATATCTATTTTTTTGAAAGGTTATTTGGGAAGGTATTATTGATAGAGAAAAGTGCGGCAGAAAAAGTGCGGCAAGAAAAGTGCGGCAGAAAAAGTGCAGAAGAAAAAGTGTGGCAGAAAAACTGCGGTAGGAAAACTGCGGAAGAAAAAGTGTGGCAAAAAAAGTGCAGCAAAAAAAGTGCGGCAGAAAAATCACAGCAGGAAAACTGCAGCAGAAAAACCGCAGTAGAAAAAGTGCAGCAGAAAAATAGAGGCAGAAAAATCATGCCAGTGGATTCGCGGCAGCAAAACCGTGGCAATAGAATGCTACAAGAAAAAATGGTATGGTTTTCATATTTGTAGTGTTGAATTTATGAATCAAGTTGATGATTTTCCATGTAAATATGTTGGATGACCTCTTGGGAGTTTATGGCTTGTTGTAGAGTTGATCTGAGGTAGACCTATTGAAGTTTAGTATTGGTTCATGTTTGAGGGATTTTGGTTGAGGTATGTTGTTGAAGTTATTGGTACAGATAGAGGTTGTATAGCAGTGAGGTTCGAGAACATGGTTTGAGGTACAGACTTGTGGTATAGTGTTTGAGGTATATGTGATCAGATTAGATTGGTTGATGAGTATACAATGACATATTCAATTTCTACATTTGGCACTTATATTTTAGGGAAGTTGGATGAGGCAAGGATAGGTGGTTGTAGCCACCTTCTGGCTATATCTGGAGAACATAGGGGGTTGTATCCTCCTTCTGGTTGTAGCCAGAGAATCGGGGATTGGAAGCTTCCCTTAGGTTGTAGCCTAAGAAACTAGGGGGTTGGAGCCTCCTTCCAGTTGCAGCTGGAAAACAAAGGAAGTTGGTGTTTCCAATGAATGTAATTCTTAAATACATATAATAAAAATCATTATGTGGTTTTCTCCCACTTTGGGTTTCCACGTAAAAAATTGGTGTATTATGCATGTGTGTGATTACTCATTTGTTCATTGTTTATTTACTCTGCAACTATTTGATGATAATGCTACATTGATATAACACTTGCATTTTATAGTGAAAAAGGATTAAATTGTTCTATTATTGATTCACTCCCCCTCTTAGTAATCCAACAATTGGTTTCAGAGTAGGTTCCTTTATAAATCAATTTAACCATTGAAAGGTAGATCATGGAGAGCAACAACATGTATAAAAATGGAATAACACAGTTTGATGGAAAGAAGTATTCATTTTGGATCAGAAGGATGAAAACATATATACAAGAACAGAGATTAGAAATTAGGTAATCATTTGTTGATGGATACAAAGAACCTGAAGTTCCGCCAACAAATGAAAGAGCAATAAAACTCGGTCAAAATAATTCCAAAGCCATAAATGCACTTCTGAATGGTCTTTTTGAATCAATATACACCAAAGTTATACATTGTAAATCCGCTAAAGAGATTTGGTACAAGCTTCAAAATATTTATGAAGGAGATTCAAAAGTCAAAGAAGCAAAGCTTCAAAATTACAGAGGTCAGTTTGAACAACTAAAGATGAAGGAAGATGAGAATATTGTAGCTTACTTCTTACGAGTCGATGAAACAGTAAATTCAATCATAGGATTGGGAGAAGAAATTAAAGAATCTGTAATTGTTCAAAAGGTACTAATATCTCTTCCTATGAGATTTGATCCTAAGATATCAGCACTAGAAGAAAGAGCATATCTAGACTCAATAAGCATGGAAGAACTACATGGAATCTTCACAGCATATTAAATGAGAACTGAACAGGAAAATCCATATATAAAATAAGCATCTTTCAAAGCATCCAAAAGGTCAAAGAAAAAGGGAAAGAAAAAGAAAAAGAACATAACAACAGTAGTGACATCTCGGAAGATGATGAAGAAGTGCCAACTTTGTCAGAATATTGAACAAGGGAACCAACGGTAGATATAAAGGTAAGTTTCCATTGATTTGTTTTAATTGTGATGGTATTGGTCATTTTTCTAACAAATTTCCTCATACAAAAAATAAAAGGAATGATGAAGATTACTCAAATAGCAAGCAAACATATAAAGGCAAAAGAACCATAAAGAAATATTTCAAGAAAAGCTTTTGCACCAAAGAAGACATCTCCTCATCAGAGGAAGATGAAGTTAGTGACAATGAGACAGAAAGAATTCTATTCATGGCAGTAGAAGACTCTGATAAAGAAGACACTGAAGAAGAATATGAAGAGGCGGAACTTGACTATCGAGAAGAATTGTTGACTGCCATAGAAGTTATAAGAAGAGAAAAGAAGAAAAACAAGCTACAAGAGGAACTAGACAAGAAAGAAAACACTCGGGAACTAGAACAAATGATTACAAATTTGAAGGTTTGTAATATCCCTAGGCCAAACCCAATTGTAATGTAAATGAAAATGTACTTAAGCTAGTGAGCTATTTGATATCATTTTGTATGCACATTTCATGGAATAGTGTGTGCATGTACTGGGCAGAAAAATGAGGAATTTTTCACATTCCAGGATACCGCGTGCAGCAACATAAGTGCACGCGATTTTGAGGCCAGGTATCCTTTTGTGTATATGTTGCATTTTATAGGTTGGTGAGCCAGTTATTGTAAGCTAGGATGCTTATGTTTTGATTAGGCCGGAGAGCCTAGATGTTAAAGGCCAGTGTGCCTATTTGTGTATATGTCTCATAATTAATATAAAATACATCATTGCGCGCAGATCGACCATGATAAAAGAGATGGGGGACTAAACTCCACTGGTTAGAGAAAGGGAGGGGCCTAAAATTNAAGTTCTAAAGTTGGGTACAAGTGGGCCAAAGTAGCTCCCAACATGACAAGTGTCAAGTTGGGGACATGCATACATATTGTTGGGACTTAGTTCATTTTCACATCTTCTCCATCATCTTTTTCCATCATTCTCTCCATCATTCCTTCCATCATTCAGTCATCCAGTCAATCATCCATGAGCATGCACGCACCCATTGAGCTATCTTTCGTATCTTCATGACTATAGCTAAACCTGTATCCATAGACATTGTGTGTTGGTGTATCTGGTTAGCTTGGGAGATGGACTAAAGAAGCGGGATGTCAGGCCCGTGGGATATTGAAGAGGTGGGTTGTCAGGCCCGTGAGAAATTCTCTGGGTGAGAGAATTGCTGGGAATTGATTTCCTAAAGGTGCTAAACTATAGATACAGTGCTCTAAGGATTCATTGTTGGCATGTTGCTGAAGCCCGGAAAGAAAGTGGGGCAGCCGAAGGACTATTGAGCAAAGAAGGGGAACACTTCATGGGTGGGACATGCATGTGGGGAATGAGGGATTGTAGGTTGTTAGTTTGATTTGGCACATGAGACGGAGTCTTTCCTGTTGTCTATGAGCCTTTAGCCTGGTTAGGAATCCCTTTACCCAGGTGGAGTTTAGTCCCAGCTCGGGGGTGACTCACTGTTGAGAGTGATGAATAGTGTGGTCTAAGGCTGGGAGGTTTGTAGAAGGCCTACACGTAGTTGGTGACATTCTTACCAAGATAAGTGCCAATTGTGTGATAAATTTACATGCTACATTGTTATTTACGTGCTTATTTTTATGGGTTATCATATGTGTGGTTATAACTGTGTTTATTTTTATGGGTATTTCCTGTATATGTTGCATGTATATGTTTAATGTTATTTCAGTGTGAATCTGTGTATTTACAGAGGTATTTGTATGTTTACGTTTTATATATAATGTTTTTGCAAGAGTTCTATGTGTATATATTTTAATTGCATACAGTTCGAAAAATGTATGTGGCATATCTCTGTTAGAGGTTGGATGTGTTACAATATGTTCTGATGCAGGAGCATCGCCAACTCATCAAGCGAGCCAGCACATCAAGCGGAGATCAGCTGGATAAACAAACCCAAATTTTTGAAATACTTTGGGGATTGTAACGCAAGTCTTTAATGAACCATTTATGAAGGCACATTTGTATATTGTTTTGGACCTTGAGCCTTTAATCTCTCGTCCTTTGGTAGATAGTCGGCATTTACTCTAGTTAATGTTGGTAGATAGGATTTTAAGTCTAGATTTGATAGTTTAGAGTTCGAGAGGGAAAACAGATATAGACACCCTCATTGTACCATTGTAACATATCTGAGAACAGGAGCAAGAAAAGAAGAGCAAGCAGAGAATATTGTATGAAGAACACCCATGTACAGGCATTTGAATTAATAGAATGAAGGTTTGATTCAAGCTCATGGTTTGTGTTGTTTTCTCTGTGTATTGAGGCTATGCTCATGAATGTTTTCTTTCTTGTTATGCATTTGCTTTGTATATGTTGTGCATGTGATTTCATATTTCAACTTGAAGTCTGAAGGGGGAGATGGAGTGAGGTTCAATTGTTTCTCTATCTGAGCCAGGAGATTCCTGCAAGGTGTGCAGTTGAATTCATTCGCAAAGAGTGTGTTGATGAAGGCTCAGTAGTCTAACTTTTGTTCTCATTCACTCAGAAGTGGAAGTGGGTTGTTGAAGCCGTGAAAGGAGTGCGCAGGCTAAGGGAGGAAGCCTCAGTTGTGAATCTGAGAAAAGGAAATCAAAGACTGCTACTGCAAGAGTGCGCAAAGTCAAAGGGATTCAACCCTGGAGAGTTGTTGAATTATTGCCGCGAGGAGCGTGTGCAAGACCCTCTGAAAGAATCAAAGTGGAAAAGTTCAGGAAGAATAGACCTTTGAACTCCCTGAAGGATAAGTGCAGGGAAGTTTCCGTTGTAAGTCGGAGGAAAGCGTCGTAGTTTGACGAGTGAGCAAATGAGTCTCGTGGAGAGACACTTCTTTGTTTCGCAGAATCCTCAAGGAAAGAACGGATGGACGAAATCGTTGGAAGATATTTCACGAAGTTTCGAGAGCCGTTGGATCTCCCAGAGGTGCAAGGTAGTTATAGCACAGGCGTGGAGAGGATTCAAAGCTCAGGAGGGGCAGCACCATTGATCCAAGTCGGTCAGGGCCATTGGATTGTTCACGAGATCGCCTCTCGGGAACTCATGAGGAAAGAGTCCTAAGTTTGGTAAGGAGGGCCGCGATATTACGATAAGCAATATCTTGACTACTCTGAGGATAGTGTGGGTCCACAAGAGTTAGCAAGGGGACAGGTGGCACCTCGCATCTCAGGAACTCGTAAGTGGAAGGGTTGAGAGATTGGTGTTAAAAGTCGCGAGGAGCAAGGTCATGAAGCAGTGAAGTGGCGAGGAGATTGGAGCCATCCATCTGAGTAGGACAGGTGGCAGAGATCAAGAGATCTCATGAACTTGGGAGTTCGTAGAGTGAAGGCCCAAGTATTGGGTGTTCAAAGTCACGAGGCGCGAGTACGCAAAGCAGTGAAGTGGCGAGAGGATCAGGAGCGTCCATCTGAGTGCGACAGGTGGCGGAGATCTAGGGATCTCACGAACTCAGGAGCTCACAAGGTGAGAGCCCAAACATTGGGTACTCTGAGTCACGAGGACATGAGTAGCACGAGAAGGTGAATAGCCGTTGGATCCGGATCACGGGAGGATCGTTGGATCTGCATGTGGGATCGTGCATCGGGACCTCATGAGAAAAGGCTCGAGAACTTGGTCATGGAAATCATGAAGTCACGAGGGAGCGAGGTCGTGAGTCTCGGCATATCAGACCTCGAGATTCAACGTAGAATTTATTCGATTCCGTGAGAAGTGAAGTCGCGAGGGAGCGAGGACGCGAGTATCAGCATCTCGGACATCGGGGTTCAACGTGGAAATTATTCAACCTCGCGGGTAGCGAGGTCGCGAGTAGTGAAATTCCTCAGAGAAAAGTTAGCGAGTTGACTGACCATCGGTCTCAGGGACCGAGGGTGTAGCGCTCGACTGTTAGACTTGCGAAGTCGTGAGTTTTGATCCTCCGAGAAGTTAAGGAAGGGGATCGCGCGAGGAAGAGAATCTATGGGTAGGAAGATTCCCGATAGGGAATTAGGAGAACCTTTGAGTTCTTCAACCCGAGAAGAGAAGAAGGTCATGTGAGCAGACGTGCTAGGTGGCACGTTTGCGTCATGTTCCGCAAAGAGAACGTAAGAGTTCTTTGGCGTAGCGTGGCTCGGCATGGGTGGTCGAGGACATTACAAATTGGTATTAGAGCTCCAGTTTTCAACACTGAGCCTGGATGAGCCAAGCAAGTTGAGTGAAGTGAATTTCACAGAGGATTAATTTTGAAATGGCCAAATTTCAAGTCGCAGAGCGTCCATGGTAAAAAGCAACAACAAATGGGCAGAATTGGGAAAAATCCCCAATTTCGATTGTTAAATTCATGGGAAAATTAAGGAATTCGGCCATGTGGTAAGATATTCCCGATTTAATATCTTTTCTAGCAAATTCGGATCTAGAATTGATCGAATTTGAAGTTCAAGTGAAGCCATGACAAATGGAGCGAGTTTAGTGGTTAAAATTCTCAATTCGCGAATTGATTTTGGATAAATTCGTTCCAGAAATGTCAACTTACAATGATTTGTTGTTGCATAGGTTGAACCAGTGTTATTGGGGTGAAATTGAACAAATTTCATGGTTTCAGAATGTCTATGGCAAATTGGGGAAAAAGTTAAGCAAAGGCCCCAATTTCTGCAGTGGAATTCACAAGGAATTGATGTGCATAAAAATGAATGTGCATAGGTGGGCGCACTAAAAATGCATGATGCGCAGTGAAAATCTTGTGATAGGTAAAATTCGGCACTACGCGGCAAGATATTGGCGTGTTGGTGTGCGCACTAAATTTTGGTGCCACATAGAAAAATGTTAGTGTGTAGGTGTGCGCGCTAATTTTTGGTGCCACGCGGAAAAATGTTAGTGTGCGGGTGTGCGAGCTAAATTTCAGTGTCACGTGGAAAAATGTTGGTGTACAGGACCGTGCGATAAATTTATCATTGTGCAATGTGCACACACATAATAATGACACATGTGGTGTGTGCAGTGTTGGCAGAGTGCAGAGGAATTTTGTTGGTGCACGCGCAATGTGGGTATATGTTGTCGCACGACAATTTAGTTAGTGGTGCATGCAAAGTTTTGGTGTGTGGTGGAGAAATACTAAAATCTGGCATGGTGCAGCACGTAGAGTACAATGCACTTGGAATATCAGCATGCAATACAAAAACTGTGCACAACAGGTAATAGTGCAAGAACCAAAACTGCACGCGGTGGATATTGGTGTGCGACACAAAAGTAGTGTGCGCAAGTTATTAACGCGAAAGAGAAGTGATACATAGTGGTTTTAAAGTGTGAAAAGAATGCTTTACCTTTTTTTGTTGTTTCTCATGGTAAATATGGGTGTACAGGTTGAAATTTGTGCGCACAAAGTTGTTTGAAGGGTGAACAACAACAGAAAACCAGTGATTTTCTGCTACATTTTATATCATTTGAATGTCATCTTTTTGCAGTGTGTTTTTGAGGCCCTTAAGAGCATTTTTAGTCACTCGAAAACCACAAGAATAGAGTGTAGCAAGGAAGACTTTGTCTTTTCATCTCAATTAAAATAGCTTGGAGAGAGTTTTCTAATGGTGTAAACCATTCGTCAAACGGAGCTTTTATGAGAAAGTTACAGCACAAACAGTGAAGGGTAAATTTTAAGACCCAACTAACTTCAAAGAGCCATAACTTTCTGCTCTGGAATCAGATTGAAGTGCATGAGCAGTCAATGGAAATATATTGAGCCATAGAAGACATTCTCAGAGCTCAATTAAATTTATGGGCATTTTAAAATTGTTTAATATGGAAAAGAAGGTACCTATATCATATCAGTTACAATATGGTATTTTGGTATGGAATTTCAACAAGCTGTAACTAGCATCTCAGAACCCAGAAAGAGGTGAAAATTAGGCAGAGTGTCCATAATATGTATATTTGGAAAACCAAAATATATCCTATGAAAAATCCAATGGAGTAGGTGCAAAAATGCATAATTATAATGTGGAGTTGTGCCCAGTTGAAAAATGAACAAAAAAATTAATGGGAAAATTTCAAATAGACATAACTTTCTGCTCAAGACTTGGAATTGAGCATGGGATCGAGCGTTGGAAAGGTATTGGATAGTGGAATCTAAATATCCACCTAGAAAATTTATCTGGGCATTCAGATTTCTAGTAATCAGAAGAAATAATTATGATATATATTCTTGAACCAAAATGGTTCATATTTTCATGAAATTGTTGAAACAGTTAGCCTGACAAAGTTTTGTTGGCTGCACATTTTGCAGAGTTAAAAACAAATAGATCAGATCAATATCAGCATAGATTCCAGAGGAATGGAAGAGGCATAGGGGAATTACAGCCAAGAATATGAGATTAGAGGGTGTTAATATTATGGTAGCTGCGGGAGGTATTTACCCCCACGTGTGAACCTGATGAGAATAGAATACTCTAGAAAGCAAGAGAAACCCTAATGAGTTGGATAATAACCCTAAAATACTTCTCAGCTCAAGAAGATAATTTATATTAGGCTATTAGCCTCCAAGAGAAGAAGTCGGCCAGAATTAATAATAATATTATGAACAGACACATACCCAGAAGGAGAAGTCGGCCCCAGCAAACTGGCGGGATTACTATAAATACAAGGCACCAGTTCTCATTTGCAGCATCTCAGAATTGCAGTTTCCCAGTTGATGCGCACTGCAGTTGCAGTTTGGTGCACAGGTTTGGAGGAGGGTTGCAGGTGCAGGTGCAGCAGCAACTAGTTTCAGTATTGGCTTGGATATCTCTTGGCTAGGGTTTGGAACATCTGATCAGCTTTTTGTGATGCGCTATCCTTGGGGATTGATTTTCTACTCTTTGTTTGGATATCTAGCCTATGTTTTGCTTCCAAAGGAATTCTCAGTCAAGGTTAAGGTGCTCGGAGGGAGGCTTTGACCTAAGGTTGGGTGACGAAGGTATCGTCAATGGTAAAACGGGCACACCATCTTCTATATTCTAACAGGTTATAAGCCCACACCCCTTCAGTCAGCCTAAAACATTGGAAGGAAACATAGCCACTAGATATTGAGCTCGTTGAGGTACTGCCACTAGGGTTACTAGCAGGAGCAGTTTCCAAAAGAACTACAGCTAGGGTTACTAGCAGAAGCAGTTGCAGAAAACCTAAACCTCTTGTTGAGGCACCTTAAGTGATGATATTGACCTAATCTCTAGATAGATCAGTGTGCCCTAGCCTAGTGCATCTCTTGGTACTCTCAGAAGACCAAGATGTGAAGTTTGGATTTCTGGTCAAATCTAGGGTTTGACCAAGTCAAGCAAGCCATGAAGAACTCTATGAATTCTGAGAACAAGCTAGATGGAGACTCTAACTTCAGAGCATGGAAGACAAGGATTGACCTCATCCTTGCTAAGAATAAAGTGTTGGATATTGTGAAAGGAAAGATCGTGAAGCCAGAGTTTAAAGAAGGAGAAGAGAAGGAACCGCAGAACGTTGCAGCTATGGAGA